>JAUBNQ010000010.1:10461128-10472610 GCA_032353495.1 Ctenopoma kingsleyae | reverse complement strand
CTGCCTCACACTCTGCCTAACCCTTTACCACCTCATATCCACTTGGCTGGGACACAAGGAAAGAGAGAGGGAGAAAAGGGCAGGTTCCCACCACTGTCGCTTGCATTTAAAAACCTCCTTGCTATCCTGTTCAACTCCACAACTTCCTCTGCTGACCCAGCTTCAACCGTCTCCAAACCTATATTCACCTGACCTAATGAGACTCAAGGTGGACCACCTACTTTCACTGTTTCTGCTGCTGTTGCTGTGGTATTTATACTACTGAAAATGCTCATGAAAATTTGACAGAGCCTAAAGCGATGTCTTCAGATTGCTACAACCCCAAGTTATTCAATTTACACATATAAAGCAGAAAAAACAGTTAATCTTCACATTTAATAAGCTGGACCCAGGAAACATTTAGCACAACAAAAATTCATAGCCAAGCAGCTACACACATACAATCGAACAAAAACGGTTTTCAAAATATAGAAAGAAATATATTAAAACTTGTCCTGTGTACTGTGGGATGGACAATGGCATTGTGCTCAAGAGCCAAACATTTTCACAACATGTCTGTGAGTGTGAAGAAAGTTTAAGAAGGTGCTCTGGAGCAGACACAATCAGGTCTTGATTTGTGCAAAGAGAAAAACACACACACGAAGCAGACAACGCTGTGCGAGTCACTATTTCTGAGATAAGAAAAGCACACACCATAAACGTGCCTCTACATAAAGATGTGGTGTCCGTCCCAATGGTTACTCACAGTTTCTCAGCTGCTGTTGCTAAAACATAAAAACAAATGCCTAAATTAAAACATTTAATTTTGTCCTCTTCAAAATTTCCCTGCTCAGAAGGGAAAACCACTTACAGCTCAACAACATGTATAAATATTGTCCTAGATGTAATGTAAAGTATTGGACTGAAATGAAATGACTTGACTCTTTTTTAGAGATCAATTTCTCATTTACACTTTAACTACTTTTTACTTTGTCATTATTATTAACCTAAAAGATAAATATTAAAAACTGCCATCACATGTTCAAATGATTTGTTTTCAAATATTTCATATCACATATATGTCTAATAAAATAATTTTGACAAACAGGATAAACACACTGAATGTTTGATTTGTCTGATTCTAAATTATTGACAGCTTTTTTTTTACCAATTGACTTATCAATTAATCAACTTGATGTTACAGGAAAGAAAATACCATTTATAGGTGGCTGTAAATGTTAATTACACTACAGTATGCTGTTGTACCATAGGAAATGCTATCAAGCCTCATCCAAATGTTGCATCTCATGTGATTAAATCTGTCACAAAAAATGTGCTCAAATCACTTTTGAAAAAAAAAAAAATTTATATGAGAAATTACCTATTTTGTCAGCACCTCATTAGTGAGGCTTCATAAAAAGGGTCTCATTTGTTTGTGGATTGTTTGTACCAGCAAAACAAACATCTCCATTATTTCACAAATTAAACACAGATTATTTACCTGATATTTAACCTCCACAAGTGCAGAATCAATGCTCTCGCAGACAGTATTCACGAGAGAAATACCACTAATTAACAAGTTGAACCTTATGAGCTAAAATAATCAGTCAATCAGAAAAGAAATTAATCTGTGGTTATTGTGATAATTGATTTACTGTGTTGGTCTACTTTAAAGAAACAAATCTGGTTCCAGCTTTTCCAATGTGGCTGATTTGCTAAAACCAAACATATATTTCTAGTTTGTGGTATGTGCACCTTGTTTTTTCAGTTTTATGTGGAGAGATTACTTCCAGCCTAATGTAAACATGCCTAATGTTTTATTTAATATTAAGATATAAGATTTCCTTGGCAGCAGGACAGAAAGATAGCCTTCCTCGCCCTTTCTCCTCGGGGTCAATGATCCAGGTGTGCCTGTATCAGTTCAACACTGAAGCTGAGAGGAAGTGCATTCCTGAGTGATGATGATGCTGCATTTCCTCTCAGCCCTGCTGTGTGCCTTGACATGCCGCCGCCGCAATTACAGCGCAGCATCAAAGGCTGCCTGCAATGACTCAGCGCGTACAAACACATACACCTAGACGCAGAGCATAGACTGTAAACACACCAACATGCACGTAACATGGCACCAACCAAAACTGATCGTGGTCCCATATTAAATGAGCGTGTGTGAGAGCAGGCGAGGATTAACATTTCTGAACATTTGCTTGAAATGCACGAACCAACACACAGACATTCGAATGCTTAATGAACCTGCTGGCAGCAACTGAGAACAAAAGTACACAGAGACAGACGGACAAACACAAACAATAGGATGTGCTAGAGTGCTTTGAGTGTCAGTTGATCTCCTGTGCTCGCGTACACACATTCAGCACTGTAGATGTAACACACACACACAAGCTCTTTCATCTCCGTTCAGCACCACGATAAACAAATGAGTCAGTCGGCGCTCGCAGAGAAGCCTGACTCACGCTCCTGCAGACACACAGAGTGGAAATAAGAGAGAAACCATTCGGTGAGAAAGCGATGGAAGAGGAGAGACTATAAGAAAGGACGAGTGGGTGAAAGAGACACAGAGATGATCAAAGAGGAAGTGAAACACTGAAATGGAGTCAAAACATCCTCGTTTTATCCTCTTGATCCACATACTTGCCGTCTCCAACACCAGCTACAGACCTAACCTCAGCACTATCAGTCTCACGTTTCTCTCCCACACACTTGTGCTCGTCATCCTGCTGACCATGCCTCAGCATCACAGTGGAAAAACAATATAGCTGCCTCTAACACTGCCACAAACTCTCATCGTAATGGACAATATAGGAAGCAGACATGAAGGCATCTTCACAAGAAATAACTATTTTACTCATTGTCTAAGCAACAGTGATGATCATTTAGTGGTTCTAGCTGCACAAACATGATGACTTTGTGCTCTTCTTTGTCATATATGATGTTAACTGTGTATTTCTGGGGTCTTGGACAGTTGCTCAGACAAAACAAACTTTTAAGCAGTCACCATGGGCTTTTTTACTATCAATACATTAATCTATTGATAAAGCAAATTCATCAGAAAAATAATCTATAATATAAATAATTATTAGTTAAAACTTGCAGAATATAAATATGTGTTTCTATTATTAATATTTTGCGTTTTACAACTGCTGTACAAAATAAATGAAACTGAAAAGCACCTTTGGTAACTATTCTACTAAGTATGGGATCAACAATCCAGTTTAATTAACACCTCTAACTGTTTCAGTAACAAAACACTGAGCTTCACTAAATCACCACACTGTAAGGTGTGTCGTGTGTTTTGCCATCATACTAGCTGCTCCTGCTGGCACTGCATTCCTCCATGTTTTGTATAAATAAATATATTTTTTCAAAGATGTAGCAAAGTGTTTCGAGTGACAGCCTTACAGCAGACAAAAGGGTTTAAACACACAAACACCCACACTTTAGTACACTGTGCATACAGTACATGCTGACACAAAGAAAACGGTGGCACATGCACCGACAGGCACAGGGAGACGCCTCCAGCTACAAAGACAGGAAGCCATGGCCTTTTTTTGGGTGATTCAGTCCACACTTGACCTCAGATAATCCTCCGTTCATTCAGCGAGCTAATCGTCTACCAGTCTACTGGCTCACAACAAACACACAGACCTCAAGATGAACCGCGTATTGGTGCCACTTCCTGTAGCAGTACTGTTATAGCCTAGACTTCAGCTCTCTGGATAGATGACTTCAAAGACAACGACTGGCTGCTCAAAGCTCCTGAACGCAGACTTGTCAAGACCACAGAGACTTAGTTCAAAATAGATTCACTAGAGAAGCTGCCGATTGATATAATGTGACTAATAATAGCATACAGCACTTTAGGGTTATTTTGGATTTCACTGAGGAAAAAATATCCCTGACACTTACTCTCTTTTTCTCACACATGAAAGCTCATTCTCATGCATACACACAAAGAAAGAAACTATATTTTTCTTTACACTGGCTGGATGCTGTGGCTGTGTAATTTTCCTGCCAAATATGATTATGAAAGTAGAAAAGAGCTTTTAAACAATGGCCGTCTGAGCAGGCAAACCAAGTTATCCCAACCTGACACACAAATATGCAGACATACACTTGTACTAACTCACCCTTGGTTGTTGTGGTGACTCCATCAGATTTGGTGAAGTCTATACTGGGATAGGCTCCATTCTCTGGCAGAGGTACTGTCCCCACCACCGCCACTGAGCTTCCACTGCTGCTACCAGCGCCCGATGTCATGGCTCTCATGTCACTCCCGTCCTCCCTCAGCTCCAAGGCAATGTAGTTCAAGCCATTCTGGTAGCCCACTGACATGTTCCTGCACATTCTACCTGCTCCAGCCCCCGAGGAGGAGGATGCTGAGGTCCCGACGGCAGTTCCCATTTCCATGGCTCTTGTTGGAGCATGGTGGGCTGAGGAGTCCCCGAGACCGTCCACAGACATCCACACACTGTCAAAAGATGCTGAGCTGGCCCATCTGGAAGCCTGACCCTCCGTTAGGTACGATCCATTGGGGGCTGCGGAGTTAGCCAGTGTGGGGTGGGTGGTAGAGGATGAGGGGCCATGTGCTCCACCAGAGGGAGTTGAATTAGAAGAGGAGGTGGAAGAGAATGTCTCTGAGCTGTGTCTCCGCCTGCCTTGGGGGTCGGCTCGAACCACCTTAGGCTCGACCTGCTGCGTTTGCGCACTACCTGGGCTTGATGGGGGGAGAGGAGGGGAAATGGAGGAGGAGGAGGCAGAGGGAGTGTGGCCATAATGTCCCTCAATCACACAGAGGTGCTGCAGCATAGCTGTGGGGCTTGTTTGCATCCTCTCACCTCTGCTCAGATTAAATGTCATGTCCGCGTAGTCATCCCCCATTGACCTCCAGTGACCTCCAGCAGGAACACTAGGGGATGCCCCAGAACTGCTAGCCAGGGGTCTGATATAGCTGGGCGGGTTCCATGGGGCAACAAGGCTAGGCCTGGGTGACTGGTTCTTACCAAGACATCCAGCACTGTCCTGCTCATCTGGCCCCGTCTCCACACTCATATAGTCCTGGTGAGTTTGGGGCAGAGGAGGAGAGAGACGGAGACTGGATTGCAGGGAAGGTGCTTCATCTTGGGCAGAGAGGGCGTAAGCAGGGGCCTCTTGTTGGTCAGGATAGTGATCACCAAACTCAATATTAATATACTCTCCGGGACTGGAAGGCCTTTCACAAGAGATGCCAGTGGCGGGAACTGAGGTCGAGGTGCCTGCTGACGCCGTCGACGGCTCACTAATCCGACCATGGATACTTCTTCTGCCTAAAGGAAGTCGATTGGGCCTCACAATGCGTCGGTCAGCCAATGTGGCAGTTGTGTGGTGAGCTCCATAAGGCGGCGGTGGGTGTGAGGGAGTGGAGGTGCTACTTCCTCCTCCACCCCTCTTCTCTGGTGTTGATGTCGAAGCTGTGGCAACAGATGAATAGACTGGCTTGGCAGGAGAACTCATAGGAACATACTCCCCATACTCTTTCTCATCTCTCTCTCTGTTGGGGGCTTTGTAGGAGCGAGGGAGGGAGAAATAAGGATTGTAAGACTTGGGGGTGCCTTCAGGTGTGTCAGGTGTGTAATATCCACTGCTCCCTTCATTTAACTGCTTGTGCCCCCTACTGCTGCTGTATGACATGTCCATATATTCCCCATTCTCAGGTCTCTCTGCTATGCTTTCACTGCCACAAGCACCAGCTAACCTAGAGCTACTGTGAGGGCTGGGGGAGGCCTGTACGGGGGAGGGGGAGGTGCCGCTGCCCCCTGGGAGCATCATCATGTAACCATGGGAATCTGTGGAGGATTGAGACTGAAGGTGGGAATAGTGGTGGACTGAACGGGAACCTAAAGCTGGACTATGAAACTGGGGGGAGTGAGAAATATGATGGGCGTAAGAACTAGGTTGCATAGGCATGTAGTCAGGTGGAGTGTCCCGTGGTGAAGCAGCCACCCCACACATCATGGGCATGTAGCCGCTGTCTTCCTTGGCAGTTGAGGAGGAGAGAGGAGGGCGTTCACCCCCACCCTCTGTGTGGGAGAGCGTGGAGGGACGGCTCTGCTGGCTGTGCTCAGAGCAGGAGCTGTAGTCAGAGCGGAGAGAGGAAGAAGAGGAGGACGGCCCACCACGAAGCAGCCCACTGCCAAACGGTAACACTACATCTGACCCCTCTTCTAGTGAGAAGTTGGTCTGGGTCATTTTCTGGTAGACTGCCACCCCGGAGCCACCAGTTGCACCACCAGTAGGTCTGGAGAAAGAGTGCGTCCTCCTCCTAAGTGATGATGAAGAAAAGCGTTCATCCTCTGTAGTTGATGTGCTCTCATCTCGTGGCGTGTCACCTCCACTGTTGTTTCCAGAACCCCCACTGGTGCCAAACACCTCCCGGTTCCAGCCCATGGCCATATAGTCATTTAAACAGTTCTCTTCTCTGATTGGTGGTGTGTTGCCCAGTGAGTCTGGTGTGTTACTCCGCACTCGAAAGTACCGGAAATCACCGGGGCTGGAGCCATATTCATCTGAGGAATTGAAGCCCCCATCAGATGGAGAGCCGCATATTGAGGCGCTTGATGGCCGAGTGAGCGTGTCAGAGACAGAGCCATGGCCGCTGCTGGAGGAGACGCTCACAGGACTGGTCGTGGAGGGGAAGTGAGAGACTGGAAGCGAGGCAGAGCGGGCGTGGTAGGTGGATGATGACCCCGCGATAGCTCTGACATAGCGTCCGCCTCCAGTGCTTGTGCCAGCATTTCCTGTAGCAACGCCGCTCCCGCTGCTGCCAGCGCTACCTTCCTGACGACCATGTTGAGCACGTGCAGAGTTAAGATGAACCAGACTTCCTGTGGCAGAGCGGAACGGCCGGTTCATTGTCCCCTCACCCTCGCTAGATGTGCGGAAGCGATAACCACAAGCCCTGGAACTTTTACTTGAAGGCGGCGTGCCAACAACTGACTCTGTTCTCGACCGCCGCTGCAGCCCAGTGTGGCTGGGTGGCAGGTTGCCCAGGTGGCGCCTTGTTGTGATAAATGACATAGGGTTGGAGCCTGATGACTGGCTTTTACTCCTGGGCCGAAACTCTGCAAAGGCTTTCAGGGCTTTCATTGTCTCCAGGATGGTCTCGTGCATGTTTTGGGCCACGACAGAATCATCCACCTGCATCCATATCTCCCCGGGCCCAATAGAGGATGAGCGACCAACCTCAATGAAAAAGAAGCTTTCTGAATGTCCACAACGCCTGATATTCATCAGCTGAAGGTTAACACAGGGGGTTTCAGAGTTCAACTTAACGAGGTGTATAGTTTTAGTTGACAGGCATAGCCGGTAAACACCTGTGAGGTTTTTAGTTTGACCCAGTCCTTTAGGTTTCACATTCACCTGCCACACCTCTTTGAACACAGTACCAGGGGTGACTGTACCATATCCATCATCTAAATCGTCAGAATCCAAGTGCCCTTTCTTGCCCTCGCTCATCAACTCACTGACAGCTACGTACCAGTCCTCTTGCTCCTGCTCGTTTTCAGCGACAATAGCAAAGTACTCGTCTTTAGTGTAAAGGGCAATGAGGTGTTTGTTTTTGGAATCCGCCCTTTTGTTTACCGTAAAGCACTGGTAGAGGTAAATAACCCTTTTCGGGGGAGAAGGGGCGACCGTTCCGCCGCTTGAGGCGGCCGCGGCAGCGGAGCGCAGGCTGTTCCTGAATTTCTTCTCGCTGTCGTAGTACTCCAGGCGGCTCGGCCCGAGGTGGCTGGCTGCCCGCAGCACGAAAAACCTCTTGTGCCCGTGTTTTTGCTTTCTTAGATATCCACATTTGCGTATATCATCCACAACGTCCGAGGTATTGGCGACGTTTACAGTCGCATATACATTGCTGCTGCTAGCGCCTGAGGAGGTGGAAGCGGCGGGGTCCTCGGCGGTGTGTACCTGGCTGAGAGACGAGGAGGAGGCTTTCCTGCCGGGGGAATCTGCGACGTTTTCCCCGGAAAGATGCTGCTGCTGCGGAGCCAGTTGATAGTGATGCGGCTGCTGTTGATCCTTTGGCGGGTGGTGGTGGCTTAAGTGGTGATGGTGGAGGTGGCTGGAGGGCGGTAAATGTTGATGGAAACGAGAGCCTCCTCCTCCCCCGCCGCCGCCGATATTAATTAACGGGGAAGGGGGTTCCCCGACTGAGCCGTCTCCGTTTGCGGCGGTGGCCGCTGTTTTCGTCCCCATGTCCCTCTGCTGAGTCTCCACCATCAACATCGCTGCCTTTCCTTCCTGGTAATTCGTGAAATTTGCCATCGGGGAACACAATCAAAGGTCACTTTACTAGCAAGCTAATCCGAGTGGACCTAGACCCCATTCTTGTTTTGGGAGACGAGCTCCCGAGTCCGGCTAGGCCAGCTAACGTTGACTCAAACGGCTCAGATTTGCAATCCTCACGTACCGGCTTTGTTATTCCGCCAAGAAGACGAGTCCCTCTGCTCTTTTAGCAGCGAGGCAGATATTCCAATGCAATGTGAGGTTTTTTTTTTACGAAATGAATCCTACCGTGTGCAACATGACCACGTCCAGCGGTATTTCTTTAATCGGGAGGATCCGGCTAGCTCTGTTAGCAATCCGTTCCCTTCTCCTCCTGTACACATCTCTACGGGCCAGAGCACAAACAACACATGACCCTCTGCGTCACCGACCAAATGGGAGGAACAAAGAGGCAAACACGGGCTCCGATTGGCCCATCATTTTGACGGACATGCAATGACAGGCATCCCGGCCAATCGCTACTGAATATTGGTTCTTTGCGTCAATAGCTTTAACCAATCACGTCGCAAAGAGTTTTACTGAAGTTAAAAATAGGCGGTGACTGTGTGGGGCTTATCTAGAGTCTGTTGGGTTTTCCAGCAACTGTTGTGCAGCATTGGAGGGAATGCTTATATGTATTACTTAAATAAAAATACAGATACCACACTGTAATGGTACTCTGTTACAAGTAAAACAGACTGCCTATTTTGTACACTACATTATTACATTAACACTACTTTTTTTATGTATTTTAGTTGCTACAATATTTGCCTAACATATGTAGGTACAAGCTACTCTGCTGACTTAACGTAAAAAACATACAGTATGACGCATTGCCACTACTCTAGTAGTTTAAAGTGGCTCTAAGTATTGTCAGCCGCAATACGGATAATGCACTGGTTAATATTAAAACTTTTTTTTTAAAATTAAAATAAAACACTTTATTCAATGCAATATACTTCACAAAAGATTTTAAAATGATTTTAAAAAAACACTTCAATCATTTAAAAAGTATCATTTTGAATGCAACATCTGTCTGCTTCTTCTACCACTATTAGTGTGGGAAAAAATGTCAAATGTCTTTGACAGTCTTATCTCTAACACTGTGTTATCTATCTATCTTATCTTTTTTGCTAGAAAAAAAATTTTGTTTTCTTGTGAAATATGTGGTAGAAGTTACAAAATTAATATACCTCTGTAGTCTTTGGCCATCTGTTCATTAAAAGCTATATCCTGTATTCTGTTCTGCTATTTAACAAGTGTATGTTATTGTCGCTTTTCCTCTCAATTCCACCTGCAGATAAAAAAGCTAGATCGTTTACCCATGTACTGAGCATACAGGCCTGCACGGCTTGGGGTTTACTTAAACATACAGATGCTTCAGTAATGTGAGAGACCTTGAGTTTGGGTACTGGTCAACCACAGCTTCAGCAAGGGTCAAGCCATCTGGGGTGACCTCATTTTGTTACCTGTGATGAATTCAGAGCAAATCCAGCTTTGAAAATAACATGCTGATGATGCTGCATTGTATTTTCTTTTTTTTTCACTTCAGGGCAGCTACATGTGGCACTAAACACTTATTAAGAGGGTATGCATCGCGCGATCACAGAGATTCAATCCCCTGCTGTGTTTTCCATGGGAACATAGACAGAATAATTGAGGAGCACTCCTCTATCTGCCCAGGGGAGGTATCTGTGATCTTCCACGACATGGAGAATGCCATGCTTGGCTTTCCATGCTTCTACTACACCCCGCATGCCACAATTTGCTGGATCCTTTTATCCCAAACACCTTTCAGTATCATGAGTGGGATCATGTGTAGTGCAGCTGGTCTCAATGGGATCCATACCCTTCACCTTGGCAGAGCTGGTGCCATGTTTCACCGATGACAGCTCAGGACCACCTGTCTGTGTCCGAACCTGAATCTGTCGCTGTAAATGAGAAAGGCCTAAAAAATCATTTAGAAATATTGCAAGCTGTATATAATTAGAGCATTTTACATGCATGTGTTTTCTTGCTGCTGCATTTTGTGAGTGTTGTGGAGCTTACAGTTATATTACATGATTTGATCATAATCTGAGGACATATCATTCATTATAGATGAAAAGCTGAGATTGAAAGTTCATTCTTGAGTTTGACTTCAGCTACTAAGTGGGCCTGGCGTTGAGTTTGTGTTCAACTACTGTTTCCATGATCCAACCTTCAGCTGATGGCCTTTGGTGTATATTCTACTTTTTGTATAATGTAGAAATAACATTGTGGCTTAGCATGGTGGCTTAGCTTTAGCCTGGTTCCCTATTTCATGCTTATCTCAAGTTTGTACTTTACTCAACTACATTTAGGAGGACTACACCTGTGGTCCACTATAGTACATGTATCCAAGTATCCATCCATGCAACAAAAGCAACAAATGAAGAAAAATGTCACTGAGCATTAGATTAAATATTCACAGCTGTATGGGTTAGTGTGTGTCTACATGCATCCACCAAAATTGCAATTCAGTCTGGTTATTAGGCTGAGTAGCTCACAAATTGCAGCTGACTGCATGCAACACCTGAAATTGCCCTGTTTACAAACTAGGTGAAAAAAGTGTTTTTGTTAACCTTGTTGTATTTGCTCATTTCTTTCTCTCTCACCCTTTCACCCCTTTAACCTCTTGTTATGGAAAAATGGGCAGCATTGTGACCAGCCAGAATACCAGCCTCCGATTTCTCTCACAATGACGGCGAGCTACCACTCGAGCCGACGGGCAACCCAACTCTTCCCCGGGGAAATATCAGCTGCTTTTCAAGGGAAGCCTGGTTCTGCTAACTTCCAAGTGGCATGAGATCAGCCAAACCCGTGCAAGCCCCTCAACCTTTCAACCTTCCATCTGCTGACTGTGGTGCTGTTAACTGAACTCACGTAGCCTTCAACCTTTTTGCACTGTTTCTGTCTCCCTTTTAATATTAATCCATTCTGCAGAAATCCCAAAACAAAACAGATATCCCAATATTCTTCAGAATCCCATATTGTGTTGATTTTTACTCAACCACCAGTGTAACACTTCCTTTCATGAGTTTAAAATCTGACATGTGTTTTTTATTTTTACAGGAATTTCCTAAGAATTAAGACACCATATGTAGCCAAGTAGCTCCAGAATTTACAGAAACTCTGCATGGAAGCTAGGTGTGTGTGTGTGTGTGTGTGT
>JAUBNQ010000010.1:10430285-10449632 GCA_032353495.1 Ctenopoma kingsleyae | reverse complement strand
TACATTAACCTTAATTAGATCCAGTAGCAGAGAGGACTTAAACATCCAGTCGAGCTTGACGTCATCATTCAGCAGCAGGTCCTCAAGGCTGCCTCTGGAGCAGAACTCAGTCACAATGGCGAACACACCGCAGTCATGAAAGAAGCCCAGAAAGGGATTGACGTTCTCATGACGCATATCCTTCATCTGCAGACAGAAAATTGTTTGTTTTGACTTTCATTTTGGACTTTTGAATGCTTTTTTTCCCATTGAAATTCCTGTTTGTTAACACACCAGTTCAAACACATCACTGGTTTTTGGGTTGATGCTGCTAAATGCGCCGTTAGGAAGTCTCTTCAGCCAGGCCCAGTCACCCTGGAGGACAGAAAAAGATTTTAAAAAATTATACAGTTAAAACGAAGAACAGCTCCTACTAGATCGTGACTGTTTTTATTTTTCGCTTAAATTGAAGAATAAAGATGGATAAGGTACCCCCAAAGCTTTACTAAGTATCTGGACAAAGGTTCAGCCACATTGACTTTGAGGCAGCCAAAACATGATACTCTTCACAACTTAAAAAGCTCTAGAAAGGATGTTTTCATTGCACTATACATATTATAGTGACTGTCTTGCCTCATAAATGACAACGTTGGAGTTCTCATAGGTGGCTGGGGATTGGGTGGAGAGTGGTGAGGTGATGCTGCGTTCTGACGTGCTTTTCATGCCGCTGGCCCTACTGTCGTCCAGACTCAGCTTCTGCAGGGAGTAAAGTTTGTTGGAGTGTTCTTAGGTAAAATGGAAGATTAATTGTCATTTTATCTAATAAAAAAACACTGTGTGTTTAGAAGTTTAAAGTTTGTGGCCTAAGAGTTGAAGAATGATTTTAATGCAAGACATTTCATGAAAAAACAAACAAACAAACTAAAATGTTAACAGCATACGAGATTCAACTAGACAAGAAGACTGACCTTGTTGCTAAGTGATGGGTTTATGAATGTGACGTCAGCCAGAGTCAGCAAAATCTTGTTTGGGCCTCGGACTAGTCGAATCTGATTGATGCGCCGCCTAGACGACAAGAGAAAAGGAGAAGATGCAGGAAGTGATTGCTGATAAACTAACAGCTTTTTTATATATAATTTTATTTATGATCTTTCAGGCCAAACAGCACAACTTATGGCCTCTTGCTGACTTTGTACCTGATGCAGTAAATCAGTGCCACCACACAAACAGAGAAGGCGATTGCCCCAAGGAACATGCTGATGGTCGAGAACAAATCTACACCTAGAACAGAAAAATAGAAGCTTTTATCTAAAATATCATAGACCCTTTTGTATAAGACAATAAAGCAACTACGAGCACACACATTAAGTTAATGTGTGTGTGTGTGTTCCTTACCCCCTGAACAGATGACTCCGGGAGTAAACCAGCAGGAGGAGTCTTTCCTGGGCCCATACCCAAGAGGGAAGTGGATGTCTCGACCCAAGAAGCGCACCATACCAGCCTCCATGTCAATGCTGACATTAATGAATTCAAGTTATTTATTAAAGTTATTTATTACAGTGTTTTTTGAGTGTGCAGGAGTAGGACAAATGAATCTGTACACTGAAAACAACCAGTCACGTTGCAGTTTACAGACTCATTTTCATATCAGTTCATCTGTGAGTCCAAGAGGATGTTTGTGCCAGGTGTAATGAAACCTCCACAAATTACAACCACAAGCAAAACATATTACTGCTTAGTTCTGACTATTATCTACACACACACACAGGGTTTATTTGACTCCCCCTACCCCCTCTGAACACTACAGTATTTATTGTACTATACTTTGTTATAAAGAAACATTAAATATCAATGTTCATGTACCTGTATGTTGGCTTCAACTCCCAAGACAGTCCATCCGTGTCCAGAATAAGATAGTTCAGCAGAGTCGCTCCAGAGCTGTTGGTTTTGATTGGGTGGCTGAAGCCCTGCAATGTAAATAAATAATGTAGATAGAGATACAGATGAAAAAACTGACATTTAAATTTGTTTCTTATTGGTAACATTTATAACACATATAATTGATCGTAGGATTAAAATTGTAAATTCTGTTTGATTACATAATTTCCATTTGCAATATTGGTACCAGATTTCTTTTTATACTTCTTTATCATGCGGAAGATCAAATGTTTTGAAACCAACACTGCTTTATTAAAACAAAAAAAAGTTTTCCCAGATGTTGTTTGAGCACTTTCCTTTACCTATATTTTCTGACTGTTTTCACCATTCAGTGTTACGGCTTTCACAGCCCTTATGGTACCTGGAAGGCCAGATTGCGGGTGTGTCCTGCAAGATTTCCTCCAGACATCCACTCCCCGGACTGTCGAACACGGTGCACTGCATGAGCCATGAAGACAACAGAGTTATAGATGGTGCCAAACAGCGGAGATACCTGCAGGACACATACACAATGGTCAGCTTTATCTGAGGGAATGTCAACAACACTTACTAATGATTCTTTGAATTAAAAGCCTGCTTTTCAAAACTATTTGGTCCCTTGCATCACCTCCTGTGGCTTCAGTGTTTTCGCCACCTCTCCTCTCTCCATGGCCTCTCTGTAGGTCTCATAAAACGACGTGTAGGGTGAGTCAATTGTGACCGTCAGCACAGCATCGTAGGCCCTCAGCAGCTTGCTGTTGCTCTTCAGAACTGGATAGGTCACGTTGTGGTAGGGCAGGCTGTAGAGAAGGGTGTCGTAAGGCACAAAGACCAGGGAGCCATCAATCATCTGCATGTCGTAGGCCGTCTCCAAAAGCAGCTGCTGGACTCTGCCCCCGATCAGTGCTGAGTGCATGCATAGTATCACAACTAGGAAAAAACATGATACTGTGCTTCAGAAAGAAACATACATACATAAATCTAACATAATGTAATGCACAGTACAATGGATCAAGTGTACTCTGATAAGTCAGTACTGACCTCGTATTTCTCTCATCTTGCGGACCCTAGCCAGAGTTCGTCTGATGCCATGAGGTGTGTTCTCCATAAAACTGACCAGTCTGACAGGCAAGCCATGACTTCTCAGAGAGTCAGCCACCTGGGCAAGACAGAAACAGCAGAAACGGTTTTACTTTGTTTATTTGGACCTAGGCAGCTACTAGAAACCAATAACTGTGTTTTTACAGTTTCACAAATGTAAACAAAGTTCAAACCTTGGTGGCTGTCTCCATCCAGATGTCATCTGAAGAAGAAATGATGCCAATGTGGGCCCACCTGAAGTAATTCATGAAG
The DNA here is from genome assembly GCA_032353495.1 of Ctenopoma kingsleyae. Lineage (NCBI taxonomy): Eukaryota > Metazoa > Chordata > Actinopteri > Anabantiformes > Anabantidae > Ctenopoma > Ctenopoma kingsleyae. Next base: position 10,446,383 of record JAUBNQ010000010.1, on the reverse strand, counting down.
CTGAGCAGTACCCAGGTGGGCCTCGCCATGGAGTGGGCAAAGGTCGGGTGGTTCCGAACATCATCTAACTCATACCCAACACAGCCCCAAGGAAACAATGCCTGAAGAAAGACAGGAGGAAAGACAAAACGAACATGTCAAAGCAGGAGAAACATATTTTATAGCATTAATGTAGACATATGTATGTACCTCGTGTAAATAGCCACTTAAATGTCATTCCCATTCATTTGAAACCACGTACTTTGTTCCAGCCTTTGCTCAGCATTGAAGCAGCATCACAGTAGCCAGGGTTGGTGGGTCCAATGTACCCTGAGGCTTTGGTATGGAAACCCACAAACGCCTCCAATGCCCTCGATGTCTCACATGGCTCCTGAAAAGTTACAGTTGCTCTGTTGGTCAAGCATTAAATTAATCAGTGAACCAACCAACCAGCATGGAACTGCACCATGCTCACGTCTGTATGTATCTTACTTCTAATTCTAATGGCAAATTGCGGACGGAAGCTAGGATGAAGAAGAAGAAGCCCAGATGTCACAACAGGACTTCGATTCTCAGTGGGTGTGGTAAGCCTTAATGCTTTCTCTGTCTTTCCATTCAATTTCAGAAAAGCTCTGGCTCTACACACACATGTGAAGCTGTGGCGGTGAAATGATTTGTCAATATTAGCACACATAATATGTATTAGTCTAAACATGTAGAGGTTTAACCAGCTCTATTGTTTGCTGATAGAAGATCAGTGGTATACCTGCAGAACAACATAGTCAAATGTTGCAGCATATGACAGTGAGGGGTCTTTGTTGATGCGATTGACAGCAAGCTGTGCTGCCACACTGGGAAGGGCCTTGGCAAAGACAGGATCACACCCCCAGGGTCCCACCACCCCAACTCGAAACCATGCCACTGCTGGACTGGGTAGTAAACAAAGAGGTGCCAGAAGTGCCAAGAAGAACTTCTGGAGGGTGCTAAGGGGTGTACGGAGCGGAGGAGAGAGATGATGATGTGGAAGATGGGGAAGAAGAGGAGAGGAGCGGGATAGAGGTGAGGAAGAGAGGGAAGGAGATTGGGTTAAAGCAGGGGAAGAAGAAGGGGGAACAGGAGAAAATGAAGACTGGAATGGAAAGAAACGATTTGTAGGACACGAGGTCAGAGAAACGTTAGGAGGAATAGGAGAGAAGTAGGATGAGTCATTGTTTGGTGTCTGCTGCCATCTTTGAGGTAAGAAGATGAAGGCACGGTGCTGTTGTCGCATCTTAAGATTCACAGGCTCCAGAGTTTATGAGAACACGGTAGAAAAGGAACTGATATGGAAGGTGCTGCTTCTCTGAAAATGAAGGATTTGAAAAGAAAGTAAGTGAATTTATCAGAGCAATGCAGGGAAGATAACGTTTTGACAAAAATAAGCCTAACTGCCCAAACCTAAATAAATCTGCCTAAATATGAACCAGGGTGTTAACATTTTTACTGGTAGACACACTCTGATGTTATTCCTGGCTCAGGTGTCCATATCAGGATTATCTGATATGACCGAGTATACGGTAGCCTTTAGGTGCAACATTGTTTTTGTCTATTAGAAAAATAAATTACACTGATTTTTTTTTCACATGCATAAACTCTTTAAATCAAGCTTCAATCTAAATAACACAGTTGTACATTTCAGCTTTTGCCATCAAGGTTTATAAACGACTGAAAAGTTAATCTTTTAAATAACTACTTAAAATAGTTCATTTGAACTAAATGTAACACATAAACAAAAGGACCTTGCCTTGCTCCCTTTAAATTATTGTTATTATTATTTAGTTTATATATAAGTTTCCTACCAAGCACTGATGAAATGCACAGGTTTCGCATCTCTCCAGGGCAAATCTTTGGTACCAAAGCATCGCACAGATAGATCGCTTCATCGCTTCCCTCCTTGTTTATGTCCAAAAGACCAGAAAGTTTGTCAGCTAGCAGGTAATTTATGTTCAGATTCAACAGACAGTCAATGTATATAAAACAGTTGGCAGGTTTCTAGCTGGTGGAGCTCTACATGAGAGCTTACAGGTGTCAGATTAATCAAATCCAATCAGCATCTTTGTAGCTGTAAGCTGTGCTGGCTGAGCTGAAATAAAAATGATGATGATGAATAGCAGTATTATTATTATTATTATTATTATTATTATTTATAGTTTGGAATAGCAAAATGTTAGGTGCACGTTTTACGCCAACATGTCTGCAAGGCTGACACTGAATTAATTTAAGGTTTGTTCATGCACGTTATTCAACAGCCGTTTGACCTGATTTTTATTACAGCGACTCATACATGTATTTCTTTTTAAATTCTGAAAATATGTCCTCCACATTTTCCTTCTATCTTCTTTTCTGTCTACTGTATTTGCAAAATGCCTATTTAACTACTTTTTCATTTTATGGGTCAAAAATAATGTGCAGAACGAACAGGTTAAAAATCAGCCTTTGGGATCAATGTGGCATGTGATTAATCAGTATAATTATTTTGTACACTTCATGTGTTTTTAAAAATAGGATGGAGGACACTAAATTTGCATTAAAGTCCTCACATTGCACAGTACACTGATCCTCTGAAAGCTAGAGGGCAGCACAACACAAAACAGTCTCTGACACGGATAACTGTCCCTCTGTGTGTGTGTGTGTGTGTGTGTGTGTGTGTGTGTGTGTGTGTGTGTGTGTGTGTGTGTGTGTGTGTGTGGAGTTTTCTAGAAATAAAACAGATGTTTCCTCTTGAATCTACATGGGGCCAATATATGAATCATAATTTCTCTCCCACTGGGTCCTGCTCCTTCAGTGTTAGGGGTGTTAGGAAGTTGTAGGACATTACACAATGAAGCAGAACAAACTGTTCATTTCTCCAGTGTGAGCGTCACTGTTCTGGCCTTTTCGTGGAGCTGATGGATTTAAGTTGTCTTTTAATCAGTCTCACTCCGTCCTGGGGAATTTACTCAGTTGCTCTGATTCAAAAAGACATTTCAACAATTATACTCTAAATGTCAAAAGAAAAATGAAGGTTTAAGACATCAGGACAAAGTAAAGTCATGAAAATGTGTGTTTTTTTCATACACACACACTCTCTTTCTCTCTGTGTCTCTGTGAGCCTCATTCTGCCAACATTATCTCAAAACCAAGACAAATCAGTCCAGATGTGAGGCCCTGACCTGCCAGATGAACCCTCTGAACCCTCTGACACTGATGTAGACAGAATTATAAAAAAAAGTGTGATGTGAAATGTGAAATAAAATATGACATATGAGCAAATTTCAAGAGAGACATTAGTGTCTATAATTAATATGAAAATATGTAGGCTAAATTTATTGGTCAATTCTCAGATTTTATGAACCTTCACATTTTTGAGATGACTTTTGTACACAGCAGAGGTTCTTCTAGTTCCTTCTGTGTCCTGCAGAGTTCATTTTGCCTCTACTGAAGCAGGTCCAGTGCAGAGTTCACCCACAGGTTACTGTATGATGCAAATGCTCCCCTTATATTCAGGTGTTGACAGTGTCTGCCATAAGCAACTCGTTGAATTGATCACACACTCTTTCATTTCTGAATGGCGCTTAGATTTCTGAAACACCCACTTGTCAGTCACTCATGGAGGGCCCCTCATTCTCAAGACTGACTGGCACCACGGTGTGGGTGGAGGGGGTGGATGGGACATGACAAGCCCCAAACGGGATGAAACAGGTTTTTACATTCCTTCAGCGGTAATACCAGCATACAGGACTCTCAAGTGAAATTACTCTCCCTCTGGCGGTCATTTTGGAATTCCACGACTCTTTAAGATATTAGTGACTGTGAAGAGACAACGTGAGCTGATGACTGTGGACTAGGTTAAAAACAACTACTTCGTTAAGGTGGAGGAGTTATTGTTTTCCTTGTTAAGAACTGCCTGGTTAGGTTTAGACATCATAAGTACAGTGAAGCGGCAACGATTGTGGTCGATGAAAAATGACAAAAATGGAAAAATGTTCCGTGTCTGATAATGTTGTGATTTATATCCTGTATATAGCGATAACTGTGAAATGAAAATTAGTTTTGTGACTTTAGTAATGATGATCAGCAGAAGACATACCAACTTATAGAGAGCAATTTCAGGTTTGCATTTTCAGTGTCAGTGTAGTAGCAGTGTAAAAGCGATTTGAGTACCACTAAGGTAGATAAGTTCCAGTATCCACCACAAACCATGACACTAGTTCAACTCCTCAAGGTTGCCTGTGCATGAAAGTTACCATAAGGTAAATTAGGCATTTATCTCTGTGTAATCCTGACCTGCACATTGTAGTGGTCCTCAAGAGGCTCCTTCTCCTCCAGAGGTGGTAAGTAACAAAGTACATTCACTCGACCACTGTACTTAGGTACAGTTTGGAGATACTTGTGTGAAGGTTTATTGAACGGACTGAAACAGAAATGTTTTGCCCCTCCACCATCTAGTAGTGTAAAGAGAACACTGGGGCATTTTTTCCAGCTTTGTTCAAGTTTAGTGCAAATGGGCAAAGCCATCATAAACATGGGTCAACATAACGGTAAAAAAACGCTCAATGTCTGTCTAAAAGTGCTTTTCTAGTTTAATTTCATTCAGTTTCACATTGACTTACGTTGAAATATTCATTCGTTACCTTTTTTTCCCCTTGTCGGCCCCACTTCAGTCAGTCTACACATCTCCCTTATCTGATGTGGTCTGCAATTTGACCACACATCAAAGGAGGGATAATGAAAAGTCAGAAATGCAGAAAAGCACAATGACATGAACGAAGAGGATTTAAAAAATGAACCCGCCACCCAGAAACAAACACACACAGTCACACTAATTTAAATGTAATAAAAAAAAAACCTTTTGCAGCATATAGCGAAGCTTTGCCAAAGAAAACGACTTCTTGTGTCAGCGTCTCTCAAAGAATTTCATCTTTCCTGTAGGACGTGTTTGTAATGTTGATAAATAAGTAATCATGACTCACCCAAGCGTGACTTCTCTCTGCACTCCCATCTCTGCCTGTTGTTCTTGGAGAGAGAAAGAGAGAGGCGTCGCAAAGTGTTTCTAATAACCTCACTGGAAGGGACAAATGTCTTTTGAAATGCATCCTGATAGATCTTTAACGAGGACAACAAGAATATATATCATCAATGCAAGACTGTGCACCCTCAAGTCAGAGGGCATGGAAGTGCAGTCGGCCCTTGGGCATGTTGAGGGTCTGACTCTTTGAATGAATAATGAAATCTGAATCTAGTATACTGATGTCTTGAAGATGCATGTACTGGATCTTGGCTGTCCACTTGTGATCTGATCGCCCAAACGTTTTGTGCATCCGAACAGGATCTAAGTCACAGTTAAGAAACAAACCTCAGTTGGTTAGTGCTCCAGTGTTTTGTAACAACACTACATTTGTGGTGATAAATCAGGCTCCTTTAAAAATCATTAGCTTATCTTGAAGACGCGATACGAGTCAGGATGAGGAAGAAGGGGGAAAATGTGGAGCACAAGGGTTCAAGGACAGAAACATGGTGGAACATTTACTGTTTGGGAACCAAAGTGCAACATTAGAAAAGGGCTTTGACCATAACTTCTATAAAAACGCGCTGTTTGCCAGACCTCAGTTTGAATGTCCTAGTACTGACTCTCACTGCTGGAAGAAGGGAAGGGTGAGGAAAAGGGCAGGCAACCAGAAAGGAAGTGGGAGCAAATGGGTTGCCCACTCGGGGCTTTAGTGTCAAAAATAGATACTGTTTAGGCTTTAACTCTATGTTTTCAGCTGTTTAGACAGAGGAAGAGAAAGAGGCCCAGTTGTAAACATTAAACGTGGAGTTCAAGAATGTGTATGACAGGAGTCTGAAGAGAGTAGGTAGTTATAGCGTCTGAAATGCCGTTTCACATAATTGCTTCAAATTTCAGTGAAGTTTGAGGCAGATTATCGCATCAAGACAATTACAGTGGAATCTAGTTTTGATCCAAGATTAAATTCAGTTTGGGAAGTTTCCACTGCTTCCCAACAGTGGGGGTTTACTTAAAGGGTGTCGAGAGAAAGCAGAGCAAACACACATTTGAATGCCACGAAAGTACCCACTCTACTGTATGTTCACACAACGAGATGGTTTTAAGGCAAAGTTGGAAATATCATAATAATTTAGTAGTGTATCAAAACCTTTCAAGGTGATCTGGGTAGATTAGGTTGGCACATTAAATACAAAAATGATTTGTTATTGCAAAAACTATATCGCTTTACAGATTAGAGTGATCAAGCTTTGATGTTCTTGATTTTTATCATCATAAAACAGCGTAGCGGTCCTCCGCTGTCGCTCATAACACAATGTTATTGTTTTGGGGAGATGAATATTTTGTCTCCTGCCGGAACTTTGCTGAAAGCCGCCATGTCCATTTCCTCTCTGTCTCTTTCTCTCTCGGTCAACTTGATGCCAAACAGCACTTTAACTTCCTGCTGCCTGTCACAGATAACACACACACACGCACACACGCACACACATGCAGCTGGTTTATGTTCTCATCAGTGCTGCTGCTGAGGAAGTGATTTAACATAGTGGTCACCAGTTTAGGGATGACTGTATAAAGAGCCGCTGGGAGCTCGACACGCTGCAGCTTAAGAAAAAAAACGCTGCAAATAGAGAAACCACAACCAAATATAGAAATGCAACAAACAGCACAGGAGACAATTGAAATGTTTCCGCCGGGCACTAGTAAGTGATGGACGTGACTGGGACACTTGTTGCTTTGGTGACTCACCAAGCTACTGAAATTGACTATTTATGGTGCTGGAATATGAACTATGCATATTTTCTATTAGTTTATTTTAACTTTGTAAGGGCACGACTCAGATATCTGTTTGGTTGTGGTTTCCGTATTTGCCTCCTGGAAATATTTCTGTTGTGTGAGTTATTTGCGACATTTCTATACTGGTATTTTGGTACTGGTTGTGTTTTGGTGAAGACGTTTTCTTAATTCGCTTGGGTTTTGTCCATGAGAATTCACTATAACTTTTCTTTACCACACTTCTGTTTGGTTTTATGAAACAGTTCTACAAACATAACTTTTTAATGATTATTAACGCAAGCTTTGCAGGGGAGATGGTTTTGCTAGATTTGAGATTCTACAAGGAAAGAAACACGGAGCCCTTCTTTAACTTGCTTCGTGTTATCGTCAGTATCAACAATCTCCAGCAGCATCTGAAACTTGTAAGAGGAAACACATGCAGGCCAAGCTGCAGTTTCAGGAGGGCCGTAGCTACATGTGTAGGATGGAAACTTACACCACGACCACCTAACGCACAAATATGTTCACAACTTTTTTTGTGTTTTAACCAAAAGACGTGTTTCATATTTTAGCTTTAAGTCGCCATCATTAGAATGATGAAGAAGAAGCAACTAACCAAATTTTATTATTCCAACTAGGTCAATGCAGAATCTCTGAAGCCCAGCATAACAGACACAGACTAAACAAGTCTAAAGCAGCTGGCACACCAGGAACACATGAGGGATTTTCTTGATTGCTTCTTGCTATTGTACAGTTTCCTTATATAAGGAAAGATGAAGCCAAACAACCTCTTAAGAACATTATAAGGAACAGATACCGATGACCACCTTATGCATTCCTCACAGACAAAGTAATTTCAAATGCTGGCAGAAAACTACTTTGAATCTCACGCTGAATGAAGTGAAGGCCATTTCAAAAACAATGTGACAAACGAAAGGGGTAAAAACAAGGATACATACTGGACTGAAGTGGAAAAATTCACACGGTGCTTTCATGACGCACACACACACACACACACACACACACACACACTGGGGACTCTTAGTAAGGTCCAGTGTGCTTGATCTTACCTGGAAAGACGAATGACTTCCACATGCTACAAGTTTACTACTTTACATATACAACATGCTGCACAGTGTGTGTCTGTGGTTCCACAGACCTCTGCCGTTCAGAAATGTTTGTAACTCTGCACTACATATACACACTAGAAACCTAAATACTTGTGTTTTCTCCTCACATTCGCAGAAGAGTGTCAAATCAGATTAATATTAAAGAACATTTAGTGCTAAAAGAAGATCAAAACGCAGCAGCATCGTAAACAGATACAGTTTTGCAGTTGTTTCTTTCTGGTCTCAAAAGTGTTTCTCCTTCTCTATAGAAGGAACTATTTCCAGACTATCTCAAAAAGGTCTAGAGGTGCTCAGGATAATTAAGAAATGAACAAACTTCATCAGGAGGTCATTTTCTAGCATGCATGTTGTGTACACTTTACATTGTTCCCACCTTAGCTCTTCTTCTATGAATTTGAACTGATCAACCAACATGCTGCCAATACAGAGAGAACAATAGTGACCTGGTTTCTTCAGTTTGTTCACAAGGAGAGTTTCTGATCCTACACACCTGTTCATATTTTTTCATGCTGATATTACCTTTTGTCAAACATTTGCCTTTCGTCTTCTTCCCCCCTGAACACCTAAGACCTTCAAAGGGCCGTGTTGTGTTGTGAATGCTGTGAACCTCTCCATCACTGTAGACAGGTAGATTTAACTAGGCATTTAGTAGCAATATCAATGCTTCACTTTCTCGCTTTTGAAACGCTACTTCTTACTCTTCCAGTCTGCTCCCTTTCTGCTTACCGAAAAAGGATAAAAATAGTAGTGACTCCGTTTTCTAAATCAGGCCTCATAAAAGTCACATTAACTCTCCATCTATCAAATAAACTCACATTTAATGTCTATGTTAGAGCAGCTTGCTGGCTTCAGGGAAAAAAAGGGAGTAACTTATCATTAATTTGACTAAGTAGGAACCCTTGCTCCAGTGGCACACAGGAAGGAGGTCCTTAAAAGTGACATGGTGTGTATGTGGGTGGAAAACTAAGTTAGGGAGTCGAACTGGAAACTGGTCTTAAAGTAGCTGAAATTTATGAGAAAATCTCTTATTTTCTTCATCTTTTGAACACAAGCAGAAACACACACAAACATGCGCACAGAAGTGAGGCAACTGGCTTTATCTCATCTTTTTCTCCAGACTCTGATGGAGCCCTGCTGCTTTTAAAGATCAAAGGTTAAAGGTCACGAGTTAGGGTCAGCAGGCAATTTTTAAGTGTATGTGTGAGACAGACAGAGAGAGAGAGAGAGAGAGAGAGAGAGGGAGGGTTAGAGTGGCAGTTCAGTCATCAAGAAAGAAATTCCAGATGCTGAGGAATTTGTCTTTACTGGGAATTCAGTGTGTGTGTGTCAACAAGAGAAGAGGTCATGAGAACAGCAGAAAACACACACACACACACACACACACACACAGAACAGGACAAACATACTCTATGTCCTGTATCCAACACAATGTGTCTCATGTGCCACATTGTCTGGAGCAACATTTACTCCACAAAACCTAAAATCCTTCTTTTAGTACAAATGTGTTTAAGTATAAATATTGACCAGACTGCAAACTATTAGTGGTGCAGTTTGGATTGTTTGGACTGAGCTATAGTGGAAAAGTTTATTTTGTCACAGATACAAGCAAACTGGGCCTGATAAATGAGAGTCACATGGATTTTAAATAGCGTTTTTATGGGACATAGTTTTTCCATTCTGCCAGATTATGGTGATTTCGTTGATGTGTATGTGGGTTTAAAGCAAGTTTCATTACAGCCCCTGTAGCTTTTCAAAAGCATTAATGAACTCTGGTGTTCATTGCAGCAGGATGTAGACGACTATGCCAATTTAAAAATGAGTCATTCAATCAATCAAACATATCAATTTTCATTGAATTCTCCTGATGTGTGACAAAATTAAAATTAAACTTTGATTTGATTTTATCTTTTCAAATACAATCGCTGCCAAAATAAAAATGTCTTGACTTTTGCAACATTGGTGTTTTTCATAGTCAGTTTTATAATCACTGACATTGACAGATTTCTTGAAAGACGCATGGGAAACATTATAAAATTTCACTTTCACTTTCATTCAACTGCAATGCTTCAATTTGCAGCTGAATTTTTCTTGCCATCATGGCAATTTATACAATCCACATGAAAAAAAAAACCCACTTAAAATCTCAGTTATAATTTAATTTAATTCAGATTGCATTTTATTGTTGGCAGTCATTATCTTCCATAAAGGTCAGGAGTTTGTCTTCACTTTGTTTTGTTATGACAGGCTTCCCATCCGGCTGTCAAATGTCAACATTTGTCTCAGCATGTACGGCCTTTGGGTCATTTCCTGTTTTAGCTCAGAGTCTGACTACTTTCACATTAAAACAGAGAAGATGGAAGCTCACATCTAATTTATTTGGTATCAGCAAATTAAAAAAAATTCTCACATGGATTAAAAACCATGAACCCTGAAACCGAATTGTAACAATCAGAGGGTAAAGATATAATTTCATTCATGCAACAGAACATTAGATGAATTTTTTTAACTAAATAGTCTTGTAAATTATTATTCAATAATTTGATGAATTAAATTCACTTTCATCATGATGCATAAAGAATGATTGTTCAGCATCAGAAAACTTGAAGAAAAGTGAACATATGTTGTTCTAAATATGTCGTCGGGTTCACAGTGTTTTACCGCCACTCACTGTTGTTCACATTACGTTTTTGGCACAACACAAACGATTTAATAAGCAGTTTTTGACATGTTTATGTTGAGCAGCATCCTTGTTGTGCTTGAGTCCAGAACGAGGTTGTGTTGACCGTGAGCTTCGTCCTAGACAAGCGCCTAAGTGCCATAAAGCTCCATGTGACCATTGTCTTCATCCATCCATCTCATGATGACTGCTTGTGCTCATTTTTCAGTCGTCCATTAAAGAAGGAGTAGAACCTTTTCATTTCCATGGATGCTTTGCTCTTTGCCATTTGCCTGGCTGCACCTTGTTTTTGGTCCCATCCTGACATCAGATAGTGGTGGCTGACTTGACTTTGGAGGAGAGGACCTGCCTGAACCTTCTCTTCAGCTCCTGCATGTTTGGAGATTTGGGTCTGGCCAGGTGAAGGCCTCCTCTCCTCTTCTCTCCGTTCCCTCCTCCCAGCGCTCGACTCACCTGGAGGACAGAAAACACAGTGACTCAACAGAATTAAATTGTCATGAACTTGCTGAGAATCTCCTGAATCTACAGCACCTTGTTGAACTGTCCATCCACAAAAGCCCACTGTACAATATCTGCTAAGTGCTAAACAGTAGACAGACACAACAACCAAAAACAGAGCTTTAGAGCAATCTGTCTGTACAGATAACTTACAAACAGGTTATCCAAGTATGGTTGTACTTATGGTACTTAAACAAATATGTTTTCTTCAATGCAAGGAAAAGAAACAGTCAATCACAGCCAGTGATAATAAGCCTTCAACAGAAAAACACACACTGTATACAGTACAGACCATCGTGGGTCCTTATACCTCTTACTGGGTGAAAATGATGAACACAGGATATTATTGTATCTGTTGGTGACTCTGGGCATCAGTGGGAAACGCTGTGCAGTTAGAGTTCCCACAGGAAGTGAAAATCCCTCAAGTTTGATAGATTCAAAATGCATAATGTCATGTGATCTTTCTATAAAATGCCTTCATGGGGGAAAATGTCTGTTAGCTGGGATTCTGCACGGAAACATAGAGCTAAAAACATCTTTACCAACTGTTAACTGGCAAACTAACTGAATGATTAAACAACAGCAACAAAGCCCCACCTCCTGACAGAGGTGTAGGAAGGCGGTGTGGACTCCCTCGTGGTTCTCTCTGGCTGAGGCCTCAAAGTAAACTCCTCCTGTGAGCAGAGGCAGTGTTCAGGTCAGGACTGCCCTTATCTTCCAGATAACACTCAGCATTCTTCATTCATTAGACAGCTTGCAGGATATGTTCACAGGAGCAGGCAGAGAACTGTGCATGTGTGAGAAACGTTTCATTTTTTTCTAGAGCAGTTATGCAGCAATTGCTCAGTGTGCTTTAATCAACATTTGCCAAATGCATTTAGAAAGTGGACACTGCGGGGAATGCGGTAACTACATTTACAGCGGTTCTCTGATCACGTTTTTTTTAAAGACAAAATGACTGAATTCGTCATGTGATTATAAGAAAAAAGAAAAAAGAGAGACAGGTGGAAAAAGGTGCCCCACCTAATGAAGCTGCTAATGTCTCGCCTTCGTCTGCAGGCACCTGTCGGGCTCGGAGCAGGTCACTCTTGTTTCCAACCTGCAGCAGATTACAGATTACAGAATTGATTAGATTATAGGTATTAGGGTTAGTAGGTAACTGTTATTGTCTGATATAGATAGAAGTGAAAGACTTTGGTACTTTGGTAAAGCCTCACATGCATTTTTAGACTAATCTACACACCGTTATCCTATAAAACTAATGAACCCATTGTTTGGTGCAGGCAGCTTATTATGATCCACAGTTATGTTTTATTGTAATAGGTCCTCTGTTAAGCAAAATCCACATTACATGGGTCTTCAGTGTGTAGACACAAACAAAATGTGAGAAAAATCCACCCTCTCGCTTAATTGCTTCTTCTACCTTTGTAGTGCTTGAACAGGCCAGTCTGAACTGTCTAACTTTATGACCTCACAAAGGGAGTCATTTGCACAGAGTCGCCTACAAGAAGTTGAGAGATGAACGCAGGCAGAGGTAACGTCTCCAAACAACATGTTTACCTACATTCAAATGAGAAGTCTGCATAAAGAAGAGAAAACTGAATTCATCACACACATCTCCAATGATAAATTTAACAATAATTCTTTTTATTCTTCTTTTATTATACTGACCAGTATAATAGGTATGTTTCCAGAGGGGTGTATCCGTCTAACATGTTGGTACAGTGGCTGGATGGTTCGGTAGCTGTTGTTGTCTGTGATGGAGAAAACCAGCACATAACCGTCTGCCCAGTAGATTGACCTGGAATCAAGTTATTAGACAGTTATTACAGCATATTAGTTAAGTACAATAAGTTTAACTCATATTAGAGCAACATAACAAATCAGACCTGTTGATCTGTTCCTGGCAGTAGAGGCCTTCAGCATCATCCTGTAAAAACAGACAGACATCCTGTACTGAGCATAGTAAGTGTATATATACATATGTATACTGTATATATAGTTAGTTACAAACATCCATCACAATTTGTCAAATCAATATTGCAAACACAAACATTTTCAAATGTGGTTAGAGGAAACATAGTCCTTACATAATCAAGATAGTGCTCTGTAGAACACAAGAATATCTCAGGAAGGTGATCTGAGGAGATGAATGATTTTAAAAAAAGAGAAAGTTTCACACCCACGACGTTGCTTTACTGATAATAACTCTCCACAGTCATTTCAATTCATCCTCTAGAGTAGCTCAAAGTGACTGGTGCAGGTGGTGCTTTTACTGAAAAGGCACATTGCCAAGACAAACAGCTGTTTACGGACACACACCAGCTGTTTCAGACTTTGAACTTAGGACTCCAGACCCACTCGACCACCCAGTTGTCAGTTTAGTGACAATTACACTTAATGTTGGGGAATTCCTTTCGCTCACTCCGTCCACATTATTACCAGGCAAAGCATTCTGTAGTCAAGAGTTGAAGGTGAGTTCAGTTTTCTTGGAACAAAATGCTCATTTACTAGAAGACACCAGAATTTAATTTCATTTCATTTAATCTACGCCTCTACCGTTAGAGACAGTTTTCTCTGTTGCAGCCCCACTTTGTGAGTTAATGATGCAGCATTGAACGAACTTTCAGAAGTTCGGTTACTTCTCCGCCTCTCTGCTCTGCACACGCACGACCTCCACACATAAATTATTTCTGTCTAATCTCTAGAAGCTAGTCACCATCACCCTCTCTTCTGCCAGGAGGGACTTCCTCGCCCTCACTTATCTTCCCTAGTGAAGGAAATGAGCTGCTCTGAGGCCTGGTTTTGTAAACACCCCGCCAGTATCAAACAGGGTAAGCTGTGGGGCACGTTGCTCTCATTATACACACCATGAACGAGGAGACGGTCCTAAGGTCACTTCCTCTCACTTCAAATACATTCCTAAAATTGCTTTGAGATGAAGCTGGGAGTTATCTTTTATTGCCTTTGGGGACTTTGTTTCAACTGTGAGATATAAAGCAGCAGCGACATGGGAGCGATTCCTTTACTTTTTGAACTTTATAACCCAGCTTAACAATTAATGAGGCAAATGCAAAAAAAAAACAAAAAACTACAGAGCTCAGTGTAACTGCAAAACTTACTTGCTTGTCCCCAGCATGTGTCATTCAATCACCTTAAAACCGAACAACAAAATGAACACGGCTAAAAAAAAAAAAGGTGTTACCTTGTGCAACAGCAACACCAACAAGTGAGATAAACAACAAAACAACTTCTTAACTAGACAGTCTCATCTGCTGCGGAGCCTCTGACTTTTCATTCCCTGAAAGGTCAGCTCCTGCTAAGACAGTTTGCTCTTTAGAAAAAGTGGAAATCTGGGCGTCAGTTCGCTGAATTGAATCTGATGCAAAAGATCCCTGAAGATAATTGGGTCACGTGGGCTAACCATGTCACTCCCTTTGAATGAACTACATTTTTCAACAAAACGTAATCGTTAAGTCAGGTATCGCTGTTCATTATAAAAACATACAAAGGTGCTTACACGAGAAAGTCTAGAAACTGAGTGTTAATAGTAAAATCTGGCTTCAGCTTTTTATCCATATCTCTCATCAAAACGTTGGCTGCAGTGGAAACGCGGCTGCTGCCTCTCTGTTTCAATGACTTACCTGCAGAGCGACACAGGGAGTATCCTGGATCTGAAGCGACACTTCCTCCCCATCCAGCGTGACCTTTCTGGAGTAGAGCGCTCCTGGGGAGGACGAAAGACACAGGTAGATGGATGAATGAGTGAATGGATGAATGGATCAATAGTGGGATTTCTCTAAAGCAGATGATGACTGTTGCAGAGGGAAATCAGTCAGTGGATGCATTTATTTTTGCTGTTTACTGTTTTCTATCTTATTACAGAAAATGGACAGAAACTCACCGGTGTTTGCCTCATAATCCCCAATGAACCTCTTGGTCAGAAACCTGACAATCAGAGCTGAGAAGAAAAAAGAAGTAACACAACCACACGTTATGCCTTTTTTTTTTTATAGCTGCGCTACAGTGTATGATTTTAAATCTGCACTGTTTCATCTTAAGCGTGAAATAAAATAATTTATTAGAAAAACACATTAACCTGCTGCAATCTACTGACCTACATGATACTAAAATGCTTGCTCCTATTGAGTGATACTGGAATTTTCCTTTGTGACAGACAAATAACTTTTTTATTTTGAACACTTCATCACAGAAATGGGATGATCTAAACAAACATGCACAAAGTCTGAACTGAGAAAATCATTCACCAGTACTTAGAATCTGATGCAATCCTCCTTCATGCGTCATCTCTTATTGGTAAATGACTCGTCTCATGTGTGACTTGTTTTTTGGATTCTGAACGTTGTTTTTCCCCAACTCTTGCAAATTTCAGCGCAGTTTTATCTACAACAATTGGCTGAAAGCAGCGGCCCTTCCTCCCTGCAGAGCTCCAGTTGCAGTTGCGAAGAAGAACTCACAGATTTGTGCTATTAAAGGGCCACGCCAGAAGTTGAGTGCTGCACTTTTATAAAGTTGTGGGGATCGAAAGAGACAGTTTTAATACAGGTCTACATTGGAGCAGCAAAGGAGGAAACGTTTTTTAATGTGGGTCAAGCTCCAAAACTCAGATTCCCACATATTATCATAATGCAACTTGATAACAGCTTTTATTAGACACCTCCAGCCTGGTAAATGCACTGTGATGAGTAAACTGTGCTTAAGACACATTTTTACTAACAGAAAAAAAACAGTTGTTGCTGGAGTTGGACTATGACGGTGATTTATACGCGCAGGTGTGTCCTCAGTTGCTATGCACAGACTTTTACAACTCCCTGAGGTTTATTACAACTTGTAAATCCCCCACTTACCAGCAATCTGACAAATTAGCCTCTTGAAGAGAGCTAAACACTTAATGACGTGTTTAGTCTATCTTGCAAAAACACTGACAGTTACCATTATGCTTCCTAACCCCATGCAGGGCTTCTTTTTGCTTTCTTTTCTATACATCTGTACATATA
>JAUBNQ010000010.1:10408061-10419219 GCA_032353495.1 Ctenopoma kingsleyae | reverse complement strand
CATACATGGTCACAGTTTGTTTCATTAAAAGAACCGTCAAAACCACATCTGGTGCTACCAGTTAGTGCTTTCCTGTTAGAGTCTGAGAAGCTCATCTTGGTTCTTTCAAGTTAAAAGAACCGTCGGTCTATTATTAACCACTGCACAGTGACGTCAGAACCATTGGACGTGGCTCTTTGTCTCCAGTTTTACATGAGTAACGCTGCTGTCTGTCCAGTGCATCTGCTCACAAGTACGACTACATGTATTTTTACACATATCATCCACTGTTGTTGAGCACCTGCTAAGTGCACAGAGAAACATCCATTAACTTTAAAGAGGCATGCTGTCAGCCTGCGGCTGCACCTCACATTAACACTGTACAGAATGCTGCGAGTGCACCAGCCAAAGTTTCGACCAAATTAGGAGGAGCACGAAGCATCTAAAAATGCACTTCTTGTTTCTAGCAGGGGGTAATGGTGTCAACATGGAAACCTTTTAGCCAACTGAAGTTTTGATGAAACAAATGGCCCTCCTGGTGTTTCCATTGACCCTTTTTATAAGCCATGCTCATTACTTTGTCTTTCATTTTTAAATTTTGTCGTGAGGGGGTTGAGTAGAGTTTTCAGTTATGCTCTGACATTCAGCTCATCACTCCATCATCACATTTCTCCATCAGGATGAGGGTAAAGAAGCTACCAATGATCCTCGCCCTCCACCTGAAGCGCTTTAAATACATGGACCAGCTGCACCGCTATACCAAACTGTCCTATCGCGTTGTCTTCCCCCTGGAGCTCCGCCTCTTCAACACATCTGGGGATGCCACCAACCCCGACCGCATGTACGACCTGGTGGCTGTCGTAGTACACTGTGGCAGGTGGGTTCTTTTCTAACTGGATGTATAAATAATATGACGGTAGGTACACAATGACACCGTCACATGAAATGGAAAATCTACCAACAGGCATCTGTTCTCTTGTTTTCAAGGCTGCAGAATCTATTATATATTATTTGTTTTGATTGATTAAAATTTGAGCAACAAGTTCTTCTGAATTCTGTGATGTGAAATGCCCCGATATGGTTTTCTAATGTTGAAAATCCAGAACATCACCAAAATGCAGTGAACCAAGAATGATCTTTCTGCTGAACTGAAACCTTTCAGAAAGTTATGATAATCTTTATTTATAGCTGATTTGCTAAAAAGCTGATTAATTCAGCACTTAAAGAACATATGTATCCAAACAAACTTTAAGAATGTATCACATTAAAATTATAGTAATGGGAATAAAACTGTAACACTGAGCCTGATGATCTGATGTCAGCTGATGGGAAAGTGAGCATATGCAAGTTACTGGTCATCAGATCACCTTCAACTTGCAGATGAGTTTAGTGAAATCTGCCAGTGGTGTGTGATGATTCAGTATGTAAACACAAAGGGTAACATGGTGCAGTTTGTTGATGTGAGCATGTTACTCCCACATACTGACTTTTATCGCAGACTAAAATCATTTTATTTGCAACTTGAAACGCCTCCACACTTATCAGCTTATCACAGCTGGTTTTGAGACTTTGATATTTCATTTCTCCCTTTTCCTCCACTGTGTGTTCCAGTGGTCCCAACCGTGGACACTACATTACCATCGTGAAGAGCCACGGCTTCTGGCTGCTCTTTGATGACGACATTGTAGAGGTAAGAAATATTGTCTCATTCTATGTTTTCTACTTTGTTTTTAATGTGGTGACATTTTGCCTTCAGGCTGAACAACAAATGCTTTTTGTGTGTTAAACAATAATAGTTCAATGCATTTGTTTCAGATTCTTCAAGATTTTAATATGTTTGGGTTTAATTTTAACATGAAGTAGATTTCTTTAAATTTTGAATATTAAAAATGAAAACTGGTGAAAAATACTGTGATGTTTAGATTTTAACCCCTTCTGTTGCTCCTCATCATCAAAAAAGCAATAGGAAAATGTAATAAATGCTCATTACGATTTCCTAAACCTCAAGATGATTACAGGAAATCTGTATTTTGTCTGATCAACAGTCTAAAACCAAAGATATTTAGTGTACTATAATGTAAAATAAAGAACAGTCATAAATTCAGACATTTCATGTTTGAAATGTGAAGTCTTTTGGCTTGAAAGTGGATGAGATATATGATAGAAGCATTATATAACCACTCCAAAGATCACCTGTCTTATTCAGACATTTCCCATCTCATCCTGACCAGACAGGAATTTCAAATAGCTGTCCTTCCAGACCTGGTTTCGATCGTGGTACTTCGAGAATGTTGTGTGTGGAGTTCTTATGACAGGTCGACCTAGATACCTCAAAATATTAATGAGGAGTTCAAATAGGGTTTAGTGATCCGAGAAACAGATGGGTGGATGAAAGTATCAGTGAGGTAGAAATAGAGGATAGATGACGGGAGAAAGAAAACAGAAAGAGGAAAAAGTAGATGCCTGCTTCAGATTATAGAGCAGGATTAGCCTGACGGCTTGTGGACAAGATCTGGAATGAGGATACTGTTTAGCTGCACCTTCCTCTTCATATTTGCCCTCTTTTGTGTCTTACTCGTCATCTGATTGCTTTCCAAGCTTACCATGTATCAGTTTAGATTTTTCATTTACTCATCCCAGCTTTACATTTGCATAGCACATCGTGGTCAGAAGTAAAAAAACAGTATGTCAGAACAGCTATATCTGCTGAAGCTCTCGTTATTCTGCAAGCAAGTGATGCTGATGTGGAGGCTAAGCTTGTGAAACCCCTTTGGATATTTTTAACTTCAGGCTTTCGCTCAAATAAGATGAACGTTTCGGCTGTCATGAAATTGCTGCTCTGCTGGTCTCCTGCAGTTTGTGCTACGAAACCATCTGCTTTCCTCTTTGATGTGATGACAAGAGAAAACATGGCAGCCTTCACAGAAACAGCACAGTCTGACATCCTTCAAACATATGTGATAGCACTCAGCCCCCATTGAACAGTTTCCAACCCCCCCTCTCAGCACGCTGCCATCCGCATTGTAGGTGGCGTGACAGCTGCGAAAGATGCAACAGTTGTTGTAATGATAGGGGTGATAATGTGATGATTAATCTATCAATGCAGAGAAAAATACTGTAACTCAATATGAAATCAGAATAATGGCTTTACTAGTATTCAGCATTAGCCAAAAGCATGATGTAGCTCTTCAGCCACAGGCAGTCAACCACACAAAACCTCAGCATGATGCTGTGTTTTAGCTGCGGCTAAGCAACCTTTCAATTGGATATTTTTCTTTCTTCAAGCCACAGAGAATGGCATGCCACAGCAATCAAGCTGTCAGTAGTTAACTGGCTGCGTAGTCATGATGGTTAAATGTTCCAGTTTATTGAAGCTGAGTCTGTATTACTGAGACAAATAGAGACACGTGACTTTATAATTATTATTTTGTTTCACATAATGTCTATACAAGTGAGTCTTATCTACTCACTTCTGCTACAAAACTTGTTCTTTTTAGGAGACATTATTTGTTTTATCTTTTTTGTTCCATTTTTCCTACTATTTCTGGCAGGTAAATCAAGCAGCAGAGCTGAAACAGTAATGCAGTTTATGTTCAGAACAGGGCTGCACTGTCTAAAACGTGACAATGAAAGCAGAGTTTGGGTCCAAGCATGTTTCAGTAGTCTGCTGGTACCAATGAATGAATCCATCAAATCTGTACATTGTAGGTATTTCTTGAGACATTGCACAATTAAAATGTTATTTATTTAACTTTAAATCCGTGGCAGTGGGTGTAGTCACCCTGCTGTTTGAATACAGAGGAAGCTGCTCAGTCACACTCATCAAGAACTGCTGTTTAAAAATGTTAGCACCACAAGTGTATTTTTCCACTATGATGGGAAGGAGGCCCATTTGAACATCTGGTCCAGCACACAGAAACTGGCAGAGTTCTGTAAGGATCTGCTGACTTTGCAGAGCTGCAATTTTTATGGTTTTTGTAGATTAACTTGTCCTCGTTTCTTTTTCTTTTCATCTCTCTAGTATAACTTATAGTATATTATAATGTATATTAATAAAAGCCTATTTTTGCCTGTTTATCGCCACTGTTTGGGTTTTTCGACCTGGGTTTAAAATGATTTCTGATCCACTGAGAACACTTACGCAATTTGTTTTCAGCCCCACACTCTCCCCTTACAGACAGAAGAAACAGTTCATCACTTTTCAACATACTGGATTTTAAGTGGCAGCAAAAGAACAGAAAAGCCAAAGTGGAATGGTTACACAACAGCACAGCAGTGCATTGAATGCATTAACGTTCAAATATTGTTGCAGGAAATTTCATTCTTGCTTTTCCATTCACTTTCAGTGAATTGAGGTGATGTTGGGTGATGCTAATGGTCTTCTGTTGGTTGGCCAACAACATGGAATATTTAATGCTGTCAGATTTGCTTACGTGGTGCTGGCAGGTGGTTAGTCGAGCGTAGCATGGATACTGGAAGCAATGGGTAGCCAGACCCCGGTTTGTCCAAAGTTCTTCCACAAACTGTGTCTGACAACCTGTGGTACAGCTGAACATATTGTTCACTATTAAAAGCACTGTTCAGTTGACATAAGTCTGTCATTTTACTGCACATCGATATGAGAACCGCGCACATCTCTGAAATCTAATTGCTGTCTTCTTTTCTTATAGAAAATTGATGCACAGGCGATCGAGGAGTTCTACGGTCTGACATCGGACATTTCCAAGAACTCTGAGTCAGGATACATCCTGTTTTACCAGTCCAGAGACTGAACCAGCCAGTGGTAAATCCCCAGTGGACTGTCACTCAACAGCAGGGGAGGGCTTATGGCTGCCACCGGCTCTGCCCAGTATGCTCGCATCAGTTTCCTGGCTTTATTCCCAATAGGTGGCGCTTTGCACTGGAGCGCCACTTGGGTCAGTTGAGACTTGCGCACGTCGAATGGCAGCCTCCTGGATTACGACCTTTCAAACCCTCTGAGTCCACACTGCAACAAGCACCTTAAATAACAAGATGGCTGAATCTGTAACACTCAGTTTGCATTGTGTCATCAGCTGGGAACACTGAGTAACACCAATCCAAGAGGCTGACATCATGTGCACAGTGGTACATATTGGAGGTGAAGGAGGTTTGGGAGTGTTGACGTGATGCAATCAGGATTTCGGAAGACGCGTTGGAGGATGCCGATCCTCGCTGTCATGGTTACCTTCAGTAGCATCACAGTCCTAATTTTTTGTGTGCATAGCAGCGTGCTAAATTGGCTTTACACAGTGAGTGCGTAAAGCTTTCCTTAGCTTTATGCTAACACACGGGCAACATGCGTTCATCTTTAAAACAAATATATAAAAAGACCCACATTTTTTGTCCTCTGGATCCACAGAAATGCCGACTAATATAAAAAAACACTGACACCACCTTTAGCAGTCGAGTAGTTTGAACGTGTACTGAGAGCAGGGCAGTGATGCAGTTGATGGTTTGCAGTGTGTGTACCATGAAGTGGTGCTAGAGGCATGTAGTGTTATAAGTTATAGCAGCGTGAATTGAAAACCAGCCACAGGAGAGGTGTTGATGAATCTGACAAACTGGTCAACGGGAGAAATAAGTAGAAATCATTATTTTCAGTTTTTCCTTAAGATAAAATGTATCTTTGTTTGAATATTGAAAGATGAATGCATACGTGTTTATGATGTGTGGTTAAGTTTAACCATTCAGTGTGTCATTATTTCAAGATGTGTCTTTGGAAAACGAAAGTTCACCTATAATATTTGTCATTCATTGTCATCAAAAAAGGTAATAATTGAAATGGGTCAGCCTTCCAGATCACCAAAAAACTGTTTGAGTTTTAAAAGGCTTGTTGGCTAAGTAGTGAAAGTGGCTGGTGAAGTTACTGGCGCGTCGTACGGGTCATGTGACGGAGATATAAAATGAAAAATGCGGCCAGGTGTGTCAACAGCTAACTTTTGTTAAGCAGGCCTTTCGTGGTTTTTACAGCAAGCCCAGTCTATGTTGCAGTTTGCTTTCAAAGGTTTGTGTTGTTTTTAACAGGCCTGACTTTAAAATGTCAAGTGTGTAGAATATGCACATTTGTTTTCAAGGGACACAAAAAGACTAATGTTTTTCTTTCCTTTAAATGAGTTCTGACATCTGATCTGTCACACTACATAAAACCTGCCTGAATGTTATCTTATCTTGTTTTTAGCTCCTTATTAAAGTTTAATTTATGGACAGTGGACAGGACAAAGTACAGTGCTGCGAAAAAGAACCCCTATATATAAATATATAATTACACAAAGATAACCACAGAGTAAAATACAGTTTAATTTAATTTAAGTTTAAGTTTAAGTTTGAGGTGACAAACTGATGGTCGGACATTCTCCTTTACTTTCTCACGTAGGTTCAGGCGGGTTTGGACGGCTTTTTCCCCATAATAATGGAAATCATCATTTAAAAACTCATTTTGTATTTAGTCTGTTTATCTTTGTGTAATATTAAAATTAGTTTGATGATCTGAATCATTAAAGTGTGATAAATAAGAGAAAAAAAAAAGAAAACAGGTAAATACTTTTTTCACAGCACTGTAGCACCTCTGTACACATACCTTGCTGCAGCTGGTTCAGCACACGTAATAGCTGCCACCAATCATGGGCTGGCAAATTTCGACTCTGGCTTAAGAGTTTCTCCTGCAGCTGCAGCTCTGGCAGGTCTTCAGACCTTTACATAACATGTTTTTCACCCACAGAATCTTAAGTTGGAGCCCTCAGTGATGCTGAGTGATACTAACAGCCTGCTGGTCTGTAAATCATCCACTATCGGTCAGTGACATGGTGTATTTAATGCAGTAAGACTGTCTCTGTTTTTCTCAGCAGTTTAAAATGGCCCTCCTCCCCTCAGAATCTCAAAAAAAATCTAATGTCGCACAACAGGAAGCGATTCAGCGTGCTGACTTCTGCTTTAGTGCTGAGTCACATTGTTCATAGAAATAATCATATTGTACAGTGGAGCTGCTTTTCTTAGCAATAATTGACAGTAAGTGCTCAGCCTAAAATCCCATCTCATTAAATTTCTGAACTATTGATCTTTCTGTATTTGCGTCATACTGGATTAATCATACAGTCAGTCTAAAACAAAAAAAAGTCAATTGAAAAATTTAAATGGATCTGGAATATATCCCGACACTCCTGCAGTGAAATGAAATACATGATAATAGTGCTCAGTTGAGGAGAAAAATGAGCCATTTTAAAGCCTTTACTTGTTCTCTCTTACTTGATCCTGCTGACAACAAACACATTTATTTTTTGTTAAATGCACGTAGAAACCATATGTGGGGTTATCTTGGGTTAGTTTTTTCGAGTATGTTTATACTGCCAAGCTCATGAGGCTCCATCCAACCAGGCTGTCTCAGTTCAACAAGGACGCTCACTCCGTCACTCCTTTGCAGCAAATGGAAAGTGAATGGAAACATGCTCTTAGTAGCCTTTAAGGTGTTTATATTCTACAGTAGTTGAGTGGCCTGGGCGATGGGTCAAGTATTATCTGAATGTTAAAATGTACAGTAAAATACAATATATATCGCTGCTTGACCTGTAAAACACAATTTGGATTTGGGTGCATCTCAGATCTCTGAAGTTGCTTTCTCTCCTGTGCTGATCAGTACGGTCATAATAAGTATTATGATCCTGAAGTGACATCTCACAGAATACTAACAGTACAAACTCATAGCATGATAGGCATTATCCTTAATGACCTGTACAACTTGAACCAACCAGTTACCTTGTGTGTGAGATTTGTGCAGTTCTAATTAATATGCCTAATTTTCATGTTTTTTTTTCTGATAGAAATGCAAACAGTGATGCATGAAGGCAGCCACTGGTTCCTAGTTTGGTTCCTAGTTTAGTTCCTGGTTTGTGTCACTGGCAACTTGTTCTAAAAGTCTCACTTGGCTCAAAGTTTTCAAAACAGCATAAATGACAGAGGAGGAAGCGGCTTCAGATGACACGATCCAAACACTTCAATTCATTCACTGGATCGAAACTTCAATGTCAAAAGTTTTTTTCCTTTTCCCGTCTGTGCTGCTCATAAACTCAACTAATCTACATGAAGCAAAAATGTTGTATGATACTTTTTGGGTTGATCTATTCATCGTTCCCATCACTTCTACAAGTTTTCGATCGCAAATGACTTGAATTGCTGGTTATATCCAGGCACCAACAGAATCAATGGACTAAAGGACAATTTTATCTTACTCACAGTAGAAATGAGCAAAAAGAAGCACAGGAAGGCATCGTTTGGGAGATCAAAGTCCACAGATTCAGTTTGAACCTGGTTATCAATCAGTCTTTTAATGTAATGCAGTTTTATGGAAATCATTTGTCCCTAAAATTGTAATGTGTTGGTTGAATGGTTGACATTTTTGGTATGACAAAGCTTTGGAAAACCACGTTGAAATAAGGCTCTTTTATAATTTAAATAATGTTAATATTATGAATGTTAACTTCTTTTTCTTAGATGTTTCACTTGTTTTTGATATTTTACTAATTTTACTTGTCTGCCCTTGTTGTGTAGGCAGCTCTGGATATTTGAGGATTTATTTTGCTTTAAATTTGGGAGTATGTAATAAGATGATGACATGTACATAAATACAGATTTTATTATTGGAATATAAATAATTGCTTGCTTGAAATAACCAGAAATACTGTATATCAAAAATGTTAGTGGACATTGTATCTCGGAAGTACTTTTATTCCGATAGTAAATCAAAATGCCCGGTCCTATCCATTTGGCAAACCAGGCAGCATAAACCAAACAGCCCCAGGTAAATTTGCTCAATTATAATCTGACTGGTCACGATGTATTACACAGAAAACTGTCCGGTTTCATTATGATACATTTATGTTTGAAGAAAATTATAAGTTCTCCAATCTAGAAACTGCTGTGCAGAAGGTAACTGACTGACAAGTGTCACATGTATCACTGTGTTAAAGGAAAAGTCCACTTTAAAGTACATGAAATCAACTCCTGGTGTTTTATTTTTTTGTCAATTTCAATTTAAGATGCAGCTCTTTGCGCTCTGACAGATGACCTACGCTCTCTACTGTTTGTGAACGCACCAAACGTATGGTGACGAGAGGCTGCTAATGCAAATGCTAACATGGCTAGTGCTCATTGTAATGAGAAATGCACTCCTGTTATTTATATATAAAGGTTCCTTACACCAACATTTGGAATCATGTTTAGTTTTGTAGACCTGTATACACATAAACCGATTATAGGTAGCAACTGCATTAGAAAGCAGTGCTGCCATACTAGTCGTTAGCGAGACTTCTGTTGAGTTGTTGTCTGAAATCAGACAAAACTCAGAGTAATAAACACTTACACCATGTTCTCGTCATTTTGGCGTTGAAGAGCCCCAGCATGTTTTGTTGTGAGTGCATCGAAGTTGTGTTGCTGTGGTAATGTTAGGCCAATATAGATTTGCAAAGAGAACAGAGCACACACCTGCAGACACAGCAGCACAACCTGTTTCCTGCTGTTCTGTGTTTTATATTCGTTTTTTTTAAAATGCCATTTGTGAACGCCGGGTTCTGTTAGCAGTGCCATTTTTAAGAACTAAAAACTATAAAACTACATTAAAACAGGTGGGAAGGAAACCGAGACCAATCAGGGCCTCTGGCTTTCGATAAAAGACGTTACACAACACTGATGATTTGGAAATGGTTTGAATTTGAAATCTCCAGTATAAGATATGCAGATGGGAAACAACACAAAGCTTTTCCAACATTTGAAAAGCAAAGATTGATTGATTGCATATGATTGCAACAGTATACAAAAAGCCAAAGTCTTCACTCCAGACTGCTATTTGAAGATTAAATTGCTGGACCTCATATTTCCCAGCCTTAGTGTCGAGCTTCCAGTTTCACTCTGACAGTTTGAAAATGTTCTGCACTTGTTGCATTATAATACTTTAAATACCGTTTATGTGATGACTTACAGAATCTGACCAATAAATCATCCAGCCTGTTACAATGGTTGATACCAGCTATTCGCAGGCTGATCTTATAAGCTACATAGTAAGTCGGCCAATAAGTAACATGAAATTGTAGTACGGAAATGTCAAAAATACTTTTAAGACAGTTTAGAACTGTCACATAGTTTGTCAGAAGTGACTCTGAATCTAATTTAAAGCATTAAATTAGTTATCTAAGCCGCTTATCCTGGGTCACGGCAGCCGATCCCAGCTGTCACTGGCCAAAAGGTGGGTTACACCCGTCTGTCACAGCACAGACAACCATTTACAACCTGGGACAATTTTAAATCACCAAATAACCCAACTACGTTTGTTTGTGGTGTGAGAGGAAACCAGAACGAAACACACACAGACATGCAAACTCCAGCCTGGCTTCAAACCAGCAACCACTTGGCCATCATTCACAGTTAGGGGAAAGTGTTTGTTGTGTGTTTTTTTATTAAAAAAATATGCGTGGATGGATTGTTTTATTTTTCAAACTGTGAGATGTCAGTTGCCATCAATGTCCACTCAGCTTTCTATATAATTTTCTATTTACACAAAGTAGCCAAAATTTGTATTACTACTAATACTCTGTCAAAGTATTCAGTGTTATGTGATAGTTATCTAAAGATTACTTGACTTTGGCGTGAGAGCTCCTTAAAAGTGCAAAACATTTGTATCAGAATTAACAAATTGGAGAACACAAGAATAAATCCAACAAAAGTTGCAGAAAATAGGCCAGAATGCATCTTGATCATACAGCTAACAACTTAATGTTCATTATATCAAGATATTTTAAACTCCTGGATGTCCATCACTGATAGAACCCAGCACTTAACGATTGTCAAAAGCCATTATGGAAAATGTAAATGGAGGTAATCTTTACCTCCACTCAATGCGGAGGCTGGGGAAACAGAAGCACCAACATTTTCTCATTTAAAAAAAACCGACAGGTGGATTTTTCCTTTAACAGTTAAAACTTTATCTGTCCTCTGAATTGTCCATCTTATTCATTTTAGCTACAAACAAATGGAGAAGATGGAGAGTGTGTTGTGTATTTGTGGGGCTGCTGCTGCGGGACATATAGATGCAGCAGGACAGCTGGTTCTGACGATGTCCTACCTGTTTGAAATAAAACACAAACTGATTCTGAATTACATGAAGCGTCTTGTC
>JAUBNQ010000010.1:10392113-10407961 GCA_032353495.1 Ctenopoma kingsleyae | reverse complement strand
GACAGCTGGTTCTGACGATGTCCTACCTGTTTGAAATAAAACACAAACTGATTCTGAATTACATGAAGCGTCTTGTCGTCTTGTTTTCCCAGCGTCTATCCCAGTCTTTACGTAACCTAAAGAGGAACGTAAACCTGAGCTGGTGTCATCAGCCAATCACAACTTATTATGAGACCAGCCTAGTGTGAGCTACGTATGTTTGTGAATTTGCTCTAATTCTCATGTTTTGAATATAGTGCATTCATCATGCTCAAGAACACATCCAGATTAAAACGCGGTATGTGTGTAAAATGTAATATTTGAGCTGCAAACTCCCACATACTGATAATTAATTAATGTGATATTTTTGGGGGATTTAGTTGTAATTTTATACCTATGTAGTAATAGTACAAGAATGTTGATACCGTGAGAATGAAGTCAGAGTACTATATTTGGAAAAATGATCTTGGAGAACAAGATGTTATTTATGCTCTGAATGGATTAGATAAATTTAGTGCAGTGTAACTGTGGAGCATGGACAAACTAAATAAAGCTCTGCAGACACTACTCACAGCTCAAAATACCCGTTATCTGCCTATAATGTATTTTTTGTACTTAGTAAACTAATACAATTTCGTAGGAATTTTTTTAAATAGTTTTTCTTTCTTTATAGTATTTTTGTGGTGGTTCTGGTTACTAATGCCACCAGGAATAAAGAATGCTTTCCAGATTTTTCTTGTGTTTTTGGTTAAAGAAGCTCTGACCTTGTTCTGTTTCCCACACTTCCCAGAGCAAACATTCAGCCTTAGTATAATAGGCAAAACCACTGTGGAAAGGCTCCAAACTACAGTGACCCAGAGAGCTCCACATAACAAAACACAAACAAAAAAAAGAAAACAACAGCAAAACTAACATTTTAAGAAAAAAAAATTCTTACCTGCTATTTGACTTTTTTTTTTTTGTTGAAGCTGCAGTTCGCCTGACGTCTGTCGGCTCACGACTTCCAGCGTTTCTGCCAAAGTAGTGCAGAGTTCATGTGAACAAGCGATGCTAATGGTGCTACATTAGCATGAAACTGAAACTCTCTGGCTTTCACTTTTTTCACCTTTTTTAATCTTTAACCACCTGAGAAAAAGTAGAATTATAGAGCCTTCAAGTCAGTGGTTCCCAAACTTGGGAGTTTGCAGCAGCATCTAACTGAAAGCAGCTGAAGTTGATTTGGTGTGAGATCACTGTCTTCTTGTTTTGTGTTTATTCTCTTCTGACTCACATTGTGCTTGTTCTTCTCTTCCACATTTAGACAATAAGCAACAGCACAGATGCAGTTTGACATTTAATTCTCTGCAGGCAGGTGGTACATTCTCCACTTCAGGTCTTAACAGACATCGATGGATTTGATAATATAGAAAAAATCTTACAGACGAAAAGACAAAACATATTTTTCCTCTACATAGAATCAAAAAAAAAAAAAAAAAAGATGATACATTCACATGCAGAGGTGAAGGACAGACTGTACAACTTCTGTGTTTGTGATGAAGAAATACAGTGTTGTGAAAATCTCTGTACAACAACAGCAAACATGACGTTTTACTCTAAAAGAGGTAAAGATATAATCTATGTACAGTTTCTACGTTTGGCACTATTTCCAAACCTAATACGTTTGTCGTTGCACTTGATAAAAAACTGCAGTGGTAACAACGTGAGCTGATGTGGTGAATGTCGCCCTCTTGTGGATAAAGGAGCAATGCACCTCGAAGCTGAATTAATATATAACATTATTGTAGTTTATTTTAGTCAGTATTAATTTGTGACTGCTCAAATTTTCATATTTTCCACTTAAAGCATTGAATGTTAAAGTATTAATTCTTCTGAAGACACAATTCTGTGTTAACGTCTGTATCAGGGCCTGAAGCGTGACACCAGACTGACGACACAAAACTATTGTTTCAGCAGCATCTTAGTTACTGCTTCACAAAGACACATAGAAACTATTGCGCTTTTAAAAGAACAACACAACTCAGTTCTCACGAGGAAAAAAAAAAAAAAAAAATTAAATTAAAAAAAATAAACAAAAAACATTGGAAACCTCTGACAAGCACATAAACGATGAATAAAGGATGTGCTGCCCGTGTGTACAGCCAACCACATGATGCGCCAGAATGAGTGTTCACATATTATTCAGTTTTCACTGGCAGTGTCTCTCAGTTCAGCTGCTGAACATCTGTGTATATGTGACTTTTTACGGGTCCTAGCCGTATCAGAGTGAGACCTCTTGTTTCTGTTCAAATTCAGTGACCAGATCTACCTTCTCTGTATCACATCACTGTGAAAAAAGTGAAAACACCTTCGTGTTGGTCACTGTGGACAGACTGCGACAACCACTTTAGCCTGACACTTTGGAGATGAATCAATTGTTCTAAAAACAATCATTAAATTAATTGATAATGAAAGTTGTTGGTAGCAGCTGTGGTTCACAATTGCACAGATACACTGAGACGCTGATCTGCAGGTCAGAAGATGTCTAGGTTATATTTGAGTATATACATATGTGTATATGTATATCACATGGATATACACATGTAATAAACATTAATAGTACAAAACTACATGTTGAGATATAGTGATTACGTTAAATGTTGTTGGGAGTACACATAACCTAGACATCTATAAAAGCTTTACATTTTTAAACAAATGTAGTTAAGTTTTACACACATTTTGAGCTGCAAACCACAATTTACTTGGCTGTACACAAAAGTCAAAGTGTGACTTTTTTTGATGAGGTGTGATAAGATGTTGTAAAGCTGAACTTAAGATAGCATTTGCAGTGAATATGACTTGTTGCATGTTATATAAAACCAACAAAAACCAAAGGGAGTCGGGTATGGTAGAACTGTAAATAAAGGGTTAGTAGAACACATGCAGCTACAGTTAGTTTTACAGTTCTAGGTAGTAAGGATGAGGATTGTGTGACTAAAATCAAGAATACTTCATTTGCACTTCATGTATATTGCAATAATTACTGCATACACTTCCACACAGTCTCAGGCAGATTTGTTAAGTCACCTTTTCTTCATATGTCCACGTCGCCTCAACATGAATCCAAACAGTCTTGTTGTTTTGGCGCATTTATCTGACATTTACATTCATCTGTAACCATCCCCAACTACACATTCAAGCACATGATACATTCCAGAAAAAAAGTGGGAATTTTCAATTTCCAACTAGAAAAATCTGAACAGGTTTGTTCCCGTAAACTTCAAGAAGGAAATTTAGGATTCGACATTTCTCAAATCTGAGTCGTCTGATGTGATTATGACTCTAGAAGCATGTCAGTGCCAAAGAGTATTAATTCCACCATGATTCTAACCTTTACTTTTATGTCTCTGTCAATGTAACAGGAACTTTTGGGATTTTTCGCCTCTGACTTCATGCGCTCTTTCCCTTCACATTCGTCTTCTCTTCGCTCTTCATCATACCATTGTCTCTGAGCTTGACCCTTTCCCAGTGAAGAAGTCCCAGAAGTTAGCGACAGGTGACGGTTTGCTCTCCTCCTGTGGAGTCTGTCTCACCCAGATGCTGCTCTCAGTCAACCCAGTCAGACTGGAGCAGCTGCCGCCGCCGCTCAGAGAGAGGCTCAGCGCGGAGCCCAGCGCGCCCCTGCGGTCATGGGCGTCAGGGTCCTGACCCTGGAGCCTGGAGGTGGAAGACGTGGAGGACTGTGCCAGACTGAGCAAGTTGTGGTGGGAGTGGAACTGACGCATGTGGCTGATGGATTTACCAGGAGGGACCTCACCTGGAGGAATAAAAGAACAGGACACTGTTCAAATCTGCATGTGGGTGATTTTCTCCTTGCTTAACTAATGCTGGGCGGATCAAACACTGACTAACCAACTGGATACGTCAGTCATTTTACCAACAAAAGGCATTCAGTGGTTCCTTGGAAAATATTTTTGTTTGTTTCCTTTTTTTAATCTTATTTAGAATGAAATACATATCAGACCAGCATAAGAAGAATATAAGAAAAACCTAATGTTAAAAACAAACCTGGATATTTATTTTACTAACAACCTTATATCCGTTACAGGTAGATGGTGCTGTTGTGTCATTTATCATCCTGACACAAATTTAAAAACACTACCACCTTCTGCAGAGCTTTGATTCACGCTATTGAGTACTCAGACACATTTAGTACCTGACTGACATGAAGTACAGTTTTTATTTAACTTAAACATGTAATGCCAGTTTATAAACAGTTATAAACAACAAATCAGCAATAATAACCAAACAAAAATGATCCCAGTCAAGATGTTTTGTAGTCAGTGTTTTCCCAAAACATGACATTTTACAACTTAATGGCTTTGCAGCTCCCTGGCCTTTTTTACTTTTAATTTAGCAGTTTTGAAAACAGTAAATGTCTTAAATCTTTTCCAAATATCACACACTATTCAGACTTAAGCAGGTTCTCTTCTTGCTCTTGCTCTTCCATCTAAATCAGACTTTTAATGTCTCAGACTTTCTATAGCAAAACTGATCACTTTGGACCTTGATTAATTTTATTAGCTAGAACAATGTATTGCGTCATCACGCCTCAGGGAACATTTGACACCAACAAATGAGTACCGTATCTCGCCTCCTGACGCTTCCTGTTCTGGTTCAGTTTGAGCACATTGAGGAAGACCTCACTGGTCAGGCTCCCCTCACCGCCACCCCCATCGGGTGGGAACAGAGGTGAGGGGGGCTCTAGTGGGGATAGACTCCCACTGGAAGCCCCCACAGAGTCCAGAGACACTGCTGTATCCCGACGACCCCCCGACTCACTGCTGCTCTCCACTCTCAGATGACTGCCACTGCAGTGACAGAAACACACACAACTGCTGAATTAGCTGTTTGTTTTATACCTGGTTAAGCATTTTAATCAAGCTCAACAACAACTTAGCATCGACGTGTTTTAACTTTTGAGATTGGGTTGATACAGTAGTTGCTATGGTTACCTGAGTTTCCTACGCAGCAGATAGTCGATAATGTCCGGATCAGTCTGGATGAGACTCATCAGGACTTCCTGCTGCAGGTCTGCAGATACCTGAAGGAACGCACAGAAGTGCAACAGCTCAAATATCACCGAAACCAGCTGAATTTTTAGGGTGGTGCATCGAAGTTGGCTTCAGATTCGGTGGATTTAATTGTTTGCGAATAGTAAAACTAAAATTGAACTGAAACATATTTTTACCACGAAGAGCCTCCTGTAGTTCTGTATGAGCACGAGGGTTATGTTGATGATCGCTGTACTGTCCTCAATCCCCATCGCATGAGGACTCACGTCTCCACCTCGTTCCCTCTGCAGCAGGTTGGGCCCAAAGATCACGGCCAGGTTAGCAGCAGTCATCTTGTTACCTGGGATCTGGATGCAGAGCAGGAAGGAGGAGAGGACAAGGAAAAGGTGGGAGAGAAGTGAATGTGTGCGATGGAGAACTATATATTTTTAAGGGAAAGAGAAGAGGAGCAGGATGTAAAATGGAGTAGTGGAGGTGTTCAAATCAAGTGTTTTTCTATTTTGTGTTTGATACTATTAATGAAAAATGGTGGAAAATTTAAATTGCTGACCATCATCAGAAGATTTTTTTCAGATTTTTTCCATCTGTTCAAGTTTAACTCCTGATAATGTCAAGATTGTAGTTGTACCAGAAAGAAACTCTCAATCAGCCAGTGTTGTACCTCCTCGTCGTTGGTTCCTATGCTGTCCTGTGCGAAGCTCTGCACGGTGTGTAGCAGCGTGAGGAGTCGCAGCAAGGTGTCACAGTTACAGGGAGGGAGCAGGTAGAGGAGGTGCTGGAGATACTGAAGCTGGTCCGCTCCTCTCAGCACTGCAGGAAGGGAAGAGGAGATTTCAAGTTTGATCGTTCATTTGCTACTGTGCCAATCATCACACTGTTCAACTGTAAAGTTTTGCAACATCACTGCAACGAGGTGATAACTTCAAGAAACAGAGGTCAGCGAAAACGAGACTTTCATTTAAAATTGAGTTTTTTCTATGTGCAAAAGGTGTGAACTAAAGTGCGTGTGCATACGGTTGGCATGCAGGAAGGCTGGGTAGAGCTCTCTGGGCAGCAGAGGATCAGGCATGTCCCTCAGGAACTCTTTGAGAAGCGCTGCCACATCGTGGACGCTGTGCTCCTCGTCCAGCTGGACATCCACCCCTACGTCGAAGTCCTCCCGGAGCTGACAGACAAAGAAACACAAAGTAATTCTACACAGACAGGGAAAAAAAAAACGACATGCACACATAAACACACCAAGGTCAAATAAAGGCTACTTATCCCCAAAGGATGGGTTTTCTCAAAAACAGGATTTCACACATCATCAGTTGGAAGATTATATTTAGTAGCAGTGTTCAGTGGAGACCAACAGGAAACACAAGACAGTGAATCAGGGGACAAGTCACACAGTTTAATCACTTTTAGTAATAATCTGGAGTGTCGTATGAGTAGCACAGTATGTGTCAGCTGTATTTTCTTTCTTCTGGTTGAAATAACAAAAAATGGATGTGTGCTCACCTGTCTCACTCTTTTCTTAGAGCTCCCGACTCGGAAAATGCCCACAGTCTGTAAACCTGGGGACACATGCATTACTATACGTCATCTGTACTGTATGAAAGTCAACACTGTATATGAACGTACCACTGCAGAAACTTTCATTTGCGGTTTGCAGTGTTCAGAAACTCAAATCGGCACACGTGAAATCAAACCTGTGGCTCACCATTGGCCTCGATGTGACTGCAGCACCTCTCCAGCACCCGGGGCACCTGCCTGTAGATGGGGTTCAGGCTGAGCTTGGTCTGAGTCCTGCCCTCTGATGAGCGGCCGCCCGGCGACTTCTTCAGCTCCAGCTCAGCTGGGTGTGAGAGCTGCAGCGCCTCCAGCAGACGAGACTGACTGTCTACAAGGTCGGAGATGGAGTCGACTGACAAACCACCCTGCAGTGGGGGAGAGAGGACTGATGTAACAAACTGTATGTATGTATATTTGCCGCTTTTGTATCCTGTATTTACAAAGCATGTTGGACAAAAGCCTACTAGTTTGTAAAGTTATGTTTAGTGACAAAAGTGAATAAATGAGAGAAAAAGCAAAGCAACTCCTGATGACTATCACCTCCTACTTAATAAAGTGCTGGTTTTGTGTCTCAGGAGAAGTTTCACTACTGTAAAATGTCTTTTGAAGCTCTGGTTTTGGAAATAAACACTAAATGTTTTTCTTTTTTATTTTAGTATTAAGCCAATATTCTATGTGTGATCTAGAAGTGATTGATATTCAAATTAAACTAAGTAAACATAAATATTAGTCTGTAGTCTTTGACTGTAGAGCACAACCAAACCCACTGATATTAAGTTATAACCAGTACAGTTGTCATTTTGAAATATCTCCATTACAAACTTTGCTCATTAAAGGGCACAGTCACGTTTATTTTTCAATACCAAAATGTCCCTTTTTGGTAACAACTCATTCCCAAACAAATTAGAAGAATTTTTGCCAAAACAAGTAACTCAAGGTCCAAATTCATTACTGGCTCTGTCTGGTGGAACTAAAAGCGCTCCAAAAAAAATAACATGTTGAGCTGCAGTTACACAAAACACTCTTTATCTATTCAAAATAAAGTTCAATCTCAATTTTAGTGATTAAAATAGTATGTTTCTGTTAAATGCCATCTGATATTTAAATGTTAGTTGGTACAGTATTATCAGACATTTTTACATTTAGTGTTTGTTTTGCTCAAAGTCTGTGACCAGATGTGTTTCTCATTAGTGTTAACAGTAAAAACATGTGTGTAAACATCAAGCAACCAAAGTCAACAAAAGACTTAAACCACAGTGCTCAAGTGGTTTGAGATTCAACCATTAACTTGCTTTGAAGGACAAGACCTGAACATCAGTTTTACAAAATGTAGAATTAAGTGACAAATTCCTATAATAGTTTATAGCTATTACCCAAATGTCAGTTTTATTGTGTTTGATGTAACACAAGGCAAACACAGACATGTTGATGTGTATAAATAATATCAGAACACTGCCTGTTCATGTAGATGACCATATTTGAGATTTACACAGGACCATAAAGAATAAACTACGGTGCAGAAATGTTTTGTGGTTTAGGAAAAACAGAGAAAGTGGTTGGATGTTAAACTCCACTTGCAGGCGACACAGATTTATTGAGGCTGTGATGATGAGGAATGGGAACAGTGCGAAAAATTGAACTGGATATGAAAGACATCAAAGCTGATTTAAAACACAGACAAAGGAAAGGAGGAGAAGAAGACGCGAAATAAAGCATGGGACGACAGAGGCATCAAGCCAGCAGGATGGATGATGGATGGCAGGAGGAGAGGCCAGCCAAGCAGGGGAGCCATCCAATAAATATCTGAGGTAAAAGCAGATACCGCAGAAATATAAATTACTTGTCTGTGACTTGCAGATAGATTGTGGAGGAATGTCAAGTATCTGGGGAATTTTCAACAACAATCAAACTGTATAGTAACAGGGTGCAAGTTTGAACTCTTACAGAAATATGTGAATATGACAGAAATATGCAAATAGTAAGCTTATGATAAGTTTGTAGTGTGGGCGCAGTTTACGGGACCTGAAAACCCTCCATCAATCTTGAGTCTAGCAGGGGAGGTCTGACTGCTTTACTGCAGGAAAAAAGTATAATTTAAAATGTTCTCACAACTTCTCCCTCTCAACTTTTTCTCTTTCACTATTCATCTTGTTCCAACCATTAATTTCAACCCTTACACCTACTATGTACGTTAATCTGTCACTGCACGGCACATGACGCAGTGACAACGCCACCAAACTGCTGCTGCCTCATCTGTCAAGTTGAAGATCTGCAGCCGTGTGTGTGTGTGTGTCTGTGTGTGTGAGATCAGATATGTAAACAGTGAGCTGCTGCAGTACAGACAGCTGTAAGACGGTGAGTCATGGACCCATTTAGTTTGAAAAACTGGTGGGAAACGTTTGTCTTTCTCTCTCCTTTCTCACTACCAACCAACCAGTTCTCTCTATTGCTACTGTTAGTAGTCAAAATATCTATCGAGATAACAAATTATTCTTAGCGGTTTTCTTAATCTAAAGCAGTTTCTGTGCATGAAAACTCATCAAAGCTTATGAGCAAAATATAAAATCACACTAGATTTGTATATGCTGTAGCACAGACAGTCAGAGATGGTCGGCCATTAAGTTTAGGGTTGTTGGTTTAACTCTGGTTCCTTATATCCTTTTGTCAAAATGTCGCTGAGAAAAATTTTTAGAACACATATCTGTTACATCTTTAAACAAGGGGTGGACAGGAGAGGTGCAGTGTGCTGCACACTAGTAATATTATATATGCTAATTTACATTAGTGTTTTATTGGTAAGTTAAAGGACTAGTCAAGTGTTGTTCTAATAGCTATGCTGACTATGTCAATAAGAATTAGTTCATTTACTTTACATTACATTTACAGAATTATCTATTTTAACTTAACTAATGACTGACTTTGTTTCCGGGAGGCAACAATAAACAGCCTGCCAACGCAACACCAACATTCAGGGAGTTCTCCTCATGTAACAAGAAAAAAATAAACGAAAATCACAATTATAAAATTAAAGGTCAAAATACTGATATTAAAGTATCTGAAAGGTGAGTCATGGCAACTGGACTACTTTCTTGTTAAGTCAGAACGTTTGACTAGTCGTCCAAGTAGCTTCTTCAGTCTGAGGAAAGTCGGTAGGAGAACTCAAGTTTAACCTCTATGTTGGATTCATTTGGTCTGAATAGGCTCGTTAGGTGCACAAAGGAGTGGGCGGTGGGACTAGTAATGTAATGTAATGTAATGTCATGTAATACTCATCCTTTTTACAACTTAAGTATGAGATAAAATTAACAATTATAAGTTAAAATTGTGAGTTACAGTGTATCTAAATAACCTGAATTTTACAATGTGCCTTAAATTGATTGGCAACCCCAGAATTCGTTAAAGGAAACCAATTACTGTCTACGTTCAAATAACATGTGAGGTAAATGCTCAGAGCGCCAAAGACACATCCTAATAGCTCTGTTGAATACTTTCAGCTTGACTGTGTAATTCCAGTAAACGAACCATTTTTCTTGTTGATGAACCAGAGCTTATGGTTTATGGTTATGGTTAATTTCCCCAATTACAAGTCTGAGGTTCTTCAACGTGAAAAAATATTGACTTGTTTTAACATGTGTTCTGCTAATTAATGTCTCTCTCTTAAGCACTTTGGTGCCCTTTAAATATATTTGACTTGAGTTGACATAATATTTGTATCAATTTAGCTAATAAAGTATTAAAGTAGAATCAATTCAGTGTGTCCAAATGAGTAATAGTGTAATTACAAATACATTGCAGGTTTATTAACACTAAGGCTGCCTTTTGTTGTTAATACCAAAGACATCATTACAGATAAATATTGTATTTGCTTTTGTTGTGCATATTTTAATTTAGAAAGGTTTCATTACTCACTGAACAGTCTGGCAGCTGTGCAGAGATATTCACTTCTAAAGGTTTTTGAGCGAGGCTCACCCATCTAACCAACCACAGAAGATAATTATTTCTATGCAACTGGAGAGAGTTATAGCTTCTTATTTATTGTAATGTCATATGACTAATACCTGAAGCATTTGACAGAGTGGAGAGATTGGTTTTGAGTCTCATGCCACCCCCACCAATCAGGTGGAGAGTACAGCAGGTGGATGGAGTACTATCCTTCAAGTAGCCTCGCAGGTGAACAATCACTCTGAGTCTCTTATAAAGTGTAATTACTGTAAACACAGTGTAAAACGTGAAATGTAGATGAACATATCAGCATTTTTATTCTCTGTATTTTGGAGACTGGACAGTAAAAAGATCCTGTTCGGAGATTTTAGTGATGAAAATCAAACTGTGTCACAGCTGTGTGTTCAGCGTTTAACTCAGTGACTGATTCTTATGAGCTGTACTTGATAGATGGTTCAGGCTGAATTACCGTGCCCAGTGGCTATAATGATACTCATTACAGGCTTAACCTAACAACTGTTTCCAGATCAGCGAGGAGAGAATGACAGGGTGTGATGGCCTGGAGCACACACAGAAAAAGCAGACACACACGACACCAACACAGCATTTTTCTGTACAAAACACACAACTGTGGAAATAACTAGGAGTTGGTTGTGAAAACGTTGACAGCTGGAGATGCAGTTAGTGACAAGGCAGTTGCACCACAGAGGACACAGAGTAACTTGACATTTCTACATGAATGTGTGTGTTCATACCTACTATCTCTTTTGGATTCTGTCATACTTTTGATATATAGTTAATAGCTTGGTAAAATGTACATTTACTAAGATAAATGAGATTGTATACTTTCCAGTAATTTTCAAACCTTTTACACTGCTACATTTTACATAAAAACAGTGGTATATGCTGCATTTTATATAAAACATATTATAATGGTGTCATAAGTATTAAGACTTATTTATATGCAATTGTTCAAAATTTTTAACATTTAAATGCATTTTATACTTTGATTTGAAGCGGAATGATAATCTATATAGAAATGGACAAATTTTAACAAAAGATTGATTAAATCAACATAAACAAGTTTGCATTTGCCACAGACTGTTTTCCCAGATTTCTAACTTTTGTCTGAGTACTCTTATCAAAAATACCATACCTACTTCTGTACTGGTTAAGTTAAATCACCTCTAGCTGAAAAACAAAGGTCTCTCACCCTCCTCTGTCCTCGGCCAGTGTTGTCTAGAAATGTGGGTGATAGCGGTTTGTTCTGAGACTCTAAAATGGGCGCCGGTGCCACTGAGTTTGCAGATGGCGAGCCAGGACTTCCTCCTGTAATGGACGAGGAGCTGACCAATGGCTTGTTGCCGTTGA
Source organism: Ctenopoma kingsleyae (assembly GCA_032353495.1). Classification (NCBI taxonomy): domain Eukaryota; kingdom Metazoa; phylum Chordata; class Actinopteri; order Anabantiformes; family Anabantidae; genus Ctenopoma; species Ctenopoma kingsleyae. The sequence continues at coordinate 10,396,064 of JAUBNQ010000010.1, read as the reverse complement.
AGAACTGCCGTTTCTCGGCCCGGAAGCGCAGGATGCTGGCCTCCAGGTCCAGACAATCCCGCCTGCTCTCCTTCAGGGCGTCCTGTCGCCGCTTGTAGGCCCGGTCGTTAGCGATGACCTGGGAGAGAGGGATGCTGAACGCCTTGGGGGCTGATTCTGAGGTAGAAAGGGAACGAAAAGGATAAATAAGTTTATTTCATGTTTTCTTGTTACCTACAAAGCTAAAAGAAGCAACAATTGTGAGCCAAGCATGTGAAAAAAGTTGCAACCCCAAAGAGCTGTCGACATAAATTCACAGAATTGTGGCCTGAATGTCGAAAAAAAGGAGTCTAGTGTGTATCAATCCAGTTTAATTTGACAGTCTGGAGAGTCACAAATGCAAACATTTGCAATCCTCAAAAGGATGATTCATAATGGGAAAATATCCATGTATTTAGTTTTACAGTATTAATCCTTTCCATGATGTTTTTCACACACACATTGAATCAATCATTTTCAGTTTATATCCGCAAAAAGCAAGGTGCTCAAGTCCCATACTTAAGTTGGCAACAGCATCTAAATTAAAGGAAAGACCATGAACAAAGATCATGGAAAATGCGTCAGACTTATTTATTCGACGTCCTTTTTAAGTGTTAAATATTGCCTAAATGTTTCCAATATCACATCTGCCACATTTTCTTTGTCTTCACTTAAATCTTCTTGCAGACATTTAGGAGCAGAGTAATGTTTTAATAATTCTAAAGTGTCTTGAAAAGAGGTCAAACTTAGAATGAGCACTTTTTTCAAATTAAAAAAACGATTTTGCAGATAAATTCACTTTGTCAGACTACGATGATGCTGTAAATCAGCAGTTGGAGCAGAACTGGAGCCCTGAGCAAGGCCTGTATTTACAGAACAAATTCCTCTCTGCTGATTCCATCTGAACTCATGTTTATTTAAGAAAAAATTAAATGGCTTGAATATATCTTGAATATGGCATTATAATGAAACCACAACAAAGTGAGAACTTACATTTCCACAAATTCTGAATTAACTTTATTGCACATAAAAAGGATGTGACTCCAGTTTCTGTCTCCTGACAACATGTGGGACAGCATATTCTCAGTCAGTGTAAATGAATTCATACAGGCAGCAACCTTAGCACAATCTAAGCGGGCCTGTCGTTACAGCTCTACCTCACTGGTCCACCTCCTCACCATCTTGACCACAGGCTCTGCAGATTTTAGTTTCTGCCTGTAAGTCAGGAGAAAATTCCCCGAGCTGTACTGAGAACAGAGCAATAGGCGTCTTTTAAGATGGCAAAGAAGTGGTCGAGTGTGTTTGACACTTGACGTGTGTCTATATCTTGGCAGTTTGTAGCTGAGATTTGCTCTGTTAAAGTCTACTAAAATATTCCAGAGGGAGTCTGGGGTTTATGTCTCACTAACGCAGACTTGAGGTGGGTGTAAACACTGACTAAAAGAGATCTCATGGAGAATAAAAAGGTTACAGTGTATGATGAGTATCTGGAAGTTTTCTGGATGGCTGATAATCGTCACAGACAGTCTATGATGAGAGTTTCTAAGTTTGGAGTACATGTTTTCTTTAACACCAACGTCTTTGAATTAAAAGCAGATTCCACTTTCCTTCATTTTCTGTCATAGGTCCAATCGGCAGGTCTTCTCTTGTGAAATCGTGCTGAAGTTGCAAAGTGTGGAACAACTCTTCTTAAAGAGATTTCAACGTATTGCCTTTATTTAAGTGTCACATTATGAAGGGATATAGCGTTCTCTGCCTCTTTTACTTGTGAACAGAGTGATCGCACAGCTCTTCACACAGAGATTAGAGGTTAGAGGTTAGGTAGACGAGCAGTGTAAGAATAGACAGAGTGGATGTACAGAACAGGTAAGACAGAGATAAATAAGTAATCCTGTTAGAGCAGCCACAGCCTCAAACCAGACATCACACTCACAGACTGATACAGGCTTACTGCAGCCCAAGCGATATAGAGACGTGACTGAGGTCATCACAGGTATTTCATGGTCAGCACCACAGCCAAAACTGAAATCACTTTGCTCGACTACATTATGTGATCACAACAATGGAAGGCACACTGATCTGGAACAACACAACCAGTTAGATCCAGTTAGAGAGGTGAATTAATGACATAAAGAACAACAACAAACAAAAAGCAATGGATTAAACACTGACAAAGCTGTGCAAGGCATATGGATGCTTTTGTGTATGAGAAACCAGTTAATAATCTGCAAACGTTCACACACTGCTGTGAAATAAATTGTGAAAACAGCACTATGTATTTGTTATAGTGTGACATGATCAGAGGTGTCATTTGACGTATATTGTGCACTAAACATTTAACCAGTGTGAGTATAACTCCTTGTCATACTGGGATGAAAAATGAACATAGTCTCCTCTGTTCTCCTCCAAACAGACAAAGTTTAGCTGCATTTTATTTTTGCATATCATTTGCTCTAACAAGGGAAAATCTGTTGAGCAGCCTTTGTTTGTGCTTTGCTGAAGAACTCAAAAGTAAACCCTTTGTAACCCATAAGCCTCTTACATTGTCCAGGTTGCTGTTTAAAGGTATGAGCTGAACTAATGTCCAATAAGAAAGCTACTAGTAATTGTACTGTAAAACAAAGGTGAGCGTGTCCTGGATGACTGTGCTGTACAGCGTATAAAAAAACCACATTACATATAATCGGTCTGACAAACACTTTAGAAAATATTATGACACAGCTCTAAGTTTTAAGTTTTAATGTGGCTTTTAGGTATTTGACAAGTTGTGACTCCAATTATAAAGCTATTATATTATATATAATTGAAGGAGTATTTAACCTTTAATCCTGAATATTATCTTTTTAAAACAAGTGAAATGTTATTTCAACATAGTCCTAGAACAAATTAAACTTATTAAAGGAATTTCCTAGAAATAGTCTTAACAGAAAATGTCAGAATTATGTTACTAATTAATTAATTATTGTAATTATTATTAAAAAAAAAGAAAAGTGGCTAAATTATATAATTTCATTTTTTTTTAAAGAAAGAGTTCAAGTTGTCTCTGCATGTTCTCAAAAATTAATATTAAACTTGTGTGTGTAAAGCTAGAGTGAAATACGGTTATCATTGCTAAGCTAAGCTAACCTTATGCTGACTCCAGTGTCATACTTAATACATAACATGACACTGATCCTGATCTTCTCATTTCAACTCCCAGTAGGAACACTGAGCAAAATATTATATTATTCCTTTAAAACAGGTTATCCTTATGGGAAACTTGGCTATCTCACTATCTCTGTTTTAAGGATGGCGCACAATTAACAATTGTACAGCTAATTATGAATATGATTTCGTCATGATGACAGGTTGGGCCATGTTTGTTTTGAAGCAAGAACACGCAAAAAGTTCTGTCGATTAGAGAACGTCCAGTTGTTACTAACGAGTTTTTAAAGTGCGTTGTCCACACTCTCCTTGGTCATCAGGTGTGTGCTGCTTCCAGAGTATCAAGGTAGAGACACACCTGAAGACTAGGTAGGACTTTCAAAGACTAGACTGTTCACCCTTAAGAGCGTTTTCACAGATTTGAGGCCGGCACATATTTAACGACTGTTTGGCCAATTATGAATGTGATTTGGTTGTGTGTATAATATGGTATATCCTCATAATAAAAAGTGCATTTACAAAAAGAGCATCATCTCTATTAAAACATTTTACACATGAGAATGCTTGTGCTCTTGAACCCTAACAGTCGTGATGACGCTCACTCTGCATGTGTCCTTTACATGATACTGGAAACACTGAGTTGATTAATTGGGCTGCATCTATACTTACACACTCAGAGTCATACGATTGTTTGAATGAAAACACATGGACAACCACCACACACACACACACACACACACACACACACACACACACACACACACACACACACACACACACACACACACA
>JAUBNQ010000010.1:10334589-10346780 GCA_032353495.1 Ctenopoma kingsleyae | reverse complement strand
CCCCCCAAAAAAAGGTTTTTATATATTTTTTATAAATATACACACACCACCATAGAAAGACATAAAGTGCGTACAGCTCATGATCTTTGCTAATATACAGTATGTTGTGTAGATGTTCAGGGGAAACAATAGGGAGGCCACATACTCAAATTTGTCTTAAATGTCCAAGATCAACAGCTTTTAGTTGGCATCTCATGCTTCGCTGTCTAGACAAAAACATCCCAACAACATATTATGTGCCTCTTCTGAATCTCTTTAATAGTGAAAGTAACCTTGAAGACGTGTGGGGCAGACGGCACAAACAAATAACTGGGAAGCAAGAAAACGAAACATTCAGGTTTTTTTTTTTAAGCAAGAAAATAATTTATTTATACTGATATAATTATTTCATCGCATTGGCATTGCATAGCTGCAGAGGGAAGCGTTTGTGTGTGACGCCATCCTTGCAGCTACAGATCACACCATTGGATGGAGTAGGGAAACAGGTTATTCAATACATACACGGAATATTCCTTTATATATGTCTTTTTCAATGAGAAATAACAAAAATAGAACAATTCCAATAACTCTGTCTGTCTCTCTTTCTCTGTCTCTAATTATCATCTCTGTGTCTTTATAAGCTACTCGTACTGTCCGAACACTGGTGTTAAATTTGGGCTTGGCTGGGGTTTCTTTAGCTTTGATTGGAGTGGCAGAAGGGTGGGGTTTAACACCACAGGACATCAGTTTTTGTGACACGATACTTTAAAGTACCTCAAAATTGTCCAATCGCACTTAAACCTCACCCCTTGTATACTCCCTGGCCCAAATCTGCAGCCACTACTTCTCTGTCACCTTTACACTCTGTTCATCAGACTCTGTTCATCAGACTTTACAAATTACTGTAAATACTCTGTTCACACAAGCTTTATTTAATTGATTCAGATAAACGGTGATCGTCCTCTTGCCTTTGGAGAAACATATCCTTGTTAAGACTCCGACTGAATGTTTAACGTTTCTCTGCAGCTTTTATTTGTGTCTCTTAGTAACAGGCTGCTATTTGGCTGCTGTTTATCTCCAGAGACCGACTGTAAAGTTAAACAGGATTAATTAACAAGCAGCGTTCTATCCTTTCTTGCTTTGCCATACCTTTTATCACTAAGTAGGGAAGAAAACGAGAGCATAAGGGTGGGAGAAGTTCTTAATGTGAACTAAGTCAGGAGATGGAGAGAGGAGGTGAAGGAAAAGTTGATGGCATATGTATAAATGTCAGTGTGGTAATCCACACATTCAGCAGAATCAAACCTCTGCTCCACACCCTCATCTTCCCTCCTTCCTCTCTTCCATACCTGTCCTCCTAAAGAAGAGATAATGGATTAAATATTCAATATATTCATCTTGTCAGTTATCTTCTCAATTTATAGAAAGGCTATTTTCAATATAATAAATTGTCGACATATTTAAGATTTTAGTTTTACAGAAATTTCTCGGAGGCCGAGCCGCTCTGTTGGCAGAAATAAACTCAGTGGTTGTTAAAACATCACTTGGTGGAGCTAAGCAACCATGTTTTCCCTGTGAATGGGAAGAGATTAATTGGATCATATATATCGGGAGATAGCAAACTGCACTGCTCCCATTGTGAAACAAAGTTGTTGTTAATTGCCTTTCACAAGAACTAAAAAATAAAATAATAAAATTCTAAAAATATTCTACAAAGTTTTCTTTGGCTATGCTCAATATGACTATTTCTGCCTCTGTAGCTACTCAGTGTCTGAGAAATACTTGTATCCCTACAAAAGGGATAGCACCCTTTTTTTTAACTATTGTACCAATATGTTTGTACCTCTCCTTACTTCCCTTTTAAACACTGTTGAACCAAATGTGCCATCTCGAAGACATCTACCATCTGCCTACAAAGGAACAACTAAAAAAACACTGTGGTTTATAGATCCTGAACACAAACCGTTCACACTCTGAGGGAAATATCACTGCACTGCCATTTTCTGCTCCATACCTGCACATGATTACAGACTTGGGCAAATATTTGTTTGGTAAAGACATAAAATATCATTGATGCACCGTAATTATTAACTTTTCCTTACTGTTTCCAATTAAATCTAACAGCTCCCTTTTACATCTTTGCTTTTATTTTGGCCCAGTTTAGCAAAGGTTGTCTTTGTGTGTGTGTGTGTGTGTGTGTGTGTGGCTGGGTGTGTACTATCAAGGCAGCTGAAATTAAAAATAATAATAATAATAATAATAAAAAAGCACAGTAGGCAACACGCCCATAATTCAGTATACAAGGCAAACAAACACAGAGTTTTATAGGTTTATCTTTTTTCATTCACTAAATATTTAAAACAAGCGTCACTTGACTAGTCATAAATGGTGATAATTTATGCATTTTTTTCAGGATGGTGGAATACCTGAAGGACTGTTGTAGGGAAGAGAGATGTGTATGAGTTTTTTCTTTACTCTTCTGTTTCAGGTGTGGTCCCACCTTTTCCATCCACTAGGGGGAGCTCTGACTCAATAGCACCGGGGGGATAGTTTGCCAACTTGGAGTCAGGGGGTGAAACGTTCCCTCCTCCTTCAACATAGTCCATCCATGTAGAGGATAAATTAGATGTTCAGAGCTGAACCACTATTAATCCAAAACTGTTACAATGACCACACAGTGATCCAGAACGTAGCATTGGTCCAGGGTCAAAGCCACAGGGCGTTTCCTTTACAGTCCAATAGTCAAGGTCCTTTAAGCAAAAACCCATTCAATCCCTGCCTGTTTCTGTGTTTGAGCACAGATTTTAACCATTTATTCATTCATTCATTCATTCATGGTAAATCCATGTGACACTGATAGTCAAAAGGAAGATAAAGAAAAAGTATAAAAACTCAGAAAGCAAGAAACACTTTCAAACTATGCACAGCATCTATTTTCCTAACAGTCATTCATTGACATTCATCCGGTGTCGTGTTGTCTGCTGAGCTCAGATGCATAGACTGAATGCAGAGAGAGGAGAAAGAGAGAAAAAATGGGAGAGATGGGAGAAACGGGGAAAGGTTAACAGAATATGGGGGAGGGTTACGGAGGGAGGATAGGATGGAGAGAAGGTTCAAGGAAGGGAAGAGTAATGAGAGATAAGAATGGAAAAACAGAAAAAGGTTGCAGTGTAGCGTGTGCAATGTTCCAGAAAATAAGTTACAGGAAAGGGATGATGCTATATGCAGAGAGACAGATGGAGTGTGTGATCCAGCAGTGATGAAAACAGGAGGAGAAGAGCAAGTGGCAAAGAGGAGGAGGGCAACGCAGACCGCCACCTCCCTTCTGACACGATATGTGAAGACGTGCGTGGAGGAGGGAAAAACAAACAAACTATTTTGCGCTGTAACTCTGCAACACTGCAGACAGACAGATCTGTCTTCCTGCCAGAGCCGTGGAGGCTAATGTCACATGACTCCCTCAACATTCCGGAATTCCAAATCTCCTTTGGGTTCTAGAATGCCTTTGCCTTCACAATCACGTGGTTCCAGAATCCTTTTTGATTCCAGAATCCTTTTTGTTCAACTTTTCTTTGAGTTCCAGAGTCTTTATGGTTCCATAATGGTAGAAGGGGAGCTGCATGATGCACACAAATGTGACACACACACACACACACACAAAATTAAGTGCAAGTCCAAATATGCACGTGTAGTGAGGACACACACAAAAATGCCAAACACTTAAACAGGCACACGTGCACTCCCTCACTTTCTTCTCTCTCATTCTCCCAGTTTGTTCTTGGCACTTCCCTCTATGCACACGCACAAACACACACAGACAAGCTCACATATACACATCGCTCGATCCTCTCCTGTTCTGTTTGTAGATTTTAACAGTCCTTTGGTCCCATCACTAGAGACCAAAATTAATAAAAACCCTGTTTAGTAACCAGGCCTGCTTCATACTCTCTGTACAGAAACTCCACAGGCATGATTTCATCTGTGCACACACGCACATGAACACACACATACACCTGCGTAGATAGGTTTGTTCTGTTTATCTTTCACCTTTAGTCTCTGTGTGTCTTTGAGCATGTGTTTTCCCTCCATAACGTGGGCAGTTTGTAGTCCAAGCTGTTTGTTGCTCTGTACACTATTTTTAGTCTTTGTGTCTGCAAATGATATTTGTTGATAGATGTGTTACATTTATCTTTGTACATGATACATACAGTACAATCCAATTAAACATGTACAGTATATGGCCGTCTAGCATGTGTAGAAAAAATACAGTATAAGCAAAAAAGGAAAAAAAACACATCTAAACAAAGACTGAAAAAATAATGATTGATGAGTCTTGAGAAAAAAAAATGTAGCAATGCAAAGGCTGCACTGTGTAAACCACCTCTGATGCCGAAGAAAAAAAAAAGTGCTTGCATTCCAAAATGCAGTCCATTTTCCGAGTGCCTCTGTGGAATGTTTTGTGAAGGTCCAAGTTTGTGTTCATAGGTTGAAAATCTGTGTCATGCTCGTACTTTATCTTTGGTGGCACAAAGCCCCCATCTGCTCAAATCTGAATATTCTGTCTATTGACAATGACAGTACTGATGCTTGCTATGGCGTTGCTTTACCATAGAGCACAGATAGAGCTATGATGCCCAAGGTTCTAGGCATTTTTACTTTCTCAGGTGCCAATACTTGACCCTTCAGCTGATTTAGGTCTACAGATGTTGGTGCTGTAGAACTGTTGGCTGGGTTTGGGTAGAATTATAGATACATCTCACATCTTCTGTATCTTATTCCATTTATTTCTTTAATTTGATAACTGATCCTCGGTGGTCACAGATTGGTATAACTGGTTACAGATTCAGATTCAGTAACCATTGTTGTCATCTGGGACTCTTATTAACATCATCCAGAAGGAGCCAAGAGTAAAGATATCCACATATATCCTTACATTCCCAGCATCTGCTCCACTATATATCTATCCATTTGGCCTCCACACTGACAAAATGACTCAATGAGAAAAACACTGTGTGGTGTTGAAGCATGACCTCAAATCCCACAGCGTTTCATTGTAAATAAAGTGAGAACATCGTTGCTCTCGACAGATTCCTCACGTAGAGGGACTGATTTGACAGGGATGAATAGCACTCCAACCATGGGAGGGACCATTTTGTCCAAATATGTGCTCCAATTTTATTGGACAGTGCAAATGGGTTGTCAGTAGTTGGAATGATCCAGTTGGACAAGTTAGTCATGGGGCCCCTACAGCAGTGGATGGCACATTGTAGAATAGATTGGTAGCTTTGTCAACGGACCTGTTAAAACGATACTTCCCTTCATTGATCATTAGTTTTGCCATTCCCAGATGCTACCTCTCCTTCGTCTGCAGCTGTGGTGGTGGTTGAAAACTCTGTGACCCTTCGTGCCAGAGGGTTTGTGCTTTTGAGAAGCTCCATTGCAGAGACTCTGACACCTCCGCTGGAAGACTTGCTGCCTTTTTTCTGAAGTAGGGCCATGAAGTTCTCATTGCGGGAGCTTGACCTCTGACTGCTGCCTAAGGTCAGGTTTCGGAGGTCACTACCACTGGTGCTGTGCTTTACTGGGGACACAAGGCTCTGACGGCTACCAAAGGAGTCCGATGGCTCTTTACGACCTAGAACCTTCCGCTTGGACCTAATCGAAGAGAAAGACCGAAGAGATTATTGGCAAAGGCGAAGAATGGGAAAATAAAGAAGCACATTTAAATTACCCACCGTTCTTATTTGCAAATTTACTCCTCAAGACAGATAATCCACAGTTACACAAACATCTTTCCTTTTAAAGAATAAAATACTAAAATGTGTAACTACAGAAGGGAATTCCATCCTTTCTTGTCACAGATGAAAACATTGACTCCTGTTCTTCCTTTTCCCTTCCTCATTCTTTCTTCTTTGCCTTTCAAGCTATTTTCAGTATCATACAAGGTAAAATCAGGAACACTTGTTGCTTAGAGACTAGCTTTCCTGTGATTTCCTGTGTGTGTATTTGACAGAGAGAGAGAGAGAGGGAGAGAGAGAGAGATTCTGCCAAAAGGACAAAATAAGATCCACTGCTTATATCGTGTATAGTGCCCACTGTATATGTAGCTGTTCTGTCTGCCTCACGCCTTTTCAACAAGACAATGTTCTGGGTTATAATGAACCTGCCGGCCGGTTCAGTGTTGGCTGAGACCACTTGTGCTGTTAAGATAAGTTTGTACTGTCAAAACAAATGAGGCTGTAGTACGTTTTAACCTTTACACCAGGCTATTTGAGGAAAGACATCTACTGTTACATAATTGTCTATAATTACCATAATAGACATACATCTGAAATGTGCAGCGAGTGTATGTGCATATTCATACCTGTGTATAATTGTGAACAGGTCTTCTGTGGTGTGTGTTGTAGGTGTGTTGGCCAACAAATCATCATCTCTTTCCTCTGCGATGTGGAGGACCGTATTCTCATTGGCTACGGAGTCATCTGAACAAGATGGAAGACAAATCATATTAAAATACACCATTAAAATATATTTTTGTAAATGACATACTGTGTTCATACATTGGACAGTGCCTGTACATTTTTACTGACTTTCTGGTTCTTGTACCAGAGTCAATATTTATAATAGGTACAGTATGTAAATCCCTTGCAGATAAACTAAATGTGACACAATTAGATCCAGATAATTGTGTCCAGGTAATAATGAGAAAATAATGATAAATGTCATCGTCATGGTTATAAACAGTGGGAACCACTTTGTTTTGATTTGGCCTAAGAAACACCCTCCAGCTGAACCAGGAGGTTATATGTGCAGTAGCAGCTCTGACCAGTCCATAATTAAACACATCATGCTGTATTGTAAAATTATAACAACAGATTCTGTCAACAGAAGACTCAGAGCAGATCAGAGCCTGGGTGTGTACAAAATAGATTTAAAATAGTAAATAGGTTAAAATAACATGGTTAGTTGTCAGATGCAAACAAAATCTCTCTAAACCCACCTGCCCCAATATTTGTACTGGCCATCTTTCCTTCCAGCTCTGTGAGAGAGGAATCCTGCAAAGATGACTGAAGTGAAGACTCTTTTGAACTCTCCTCATCTGTTCCCAAGTGGTTCTCATCCTCATCTGGCATATCTGGAACACTGGGGTCACTGGGAATATCTTCTGGCGGGAACGCTCCTACTGGAGACTGCAGGCCTACAGGACTGTCAGTCTGTGGTGTCTGACGGTCTGTGCTGCCATTAGTAGAGGAGTGGACTGATGTGGGAAGAAGCAGAACGTTTGGCTTCTTGGGTACTGGAGGTGGAATCTGGAAAAGGAATATCTGAGTTTATAACATCAAATCAATACAATTACTAAAAGAATACCATGATTGACCTCTATCTCTTTAAACTGTTCTAAATTCTTATTACATTGGTTTATCAGGTCTAATCAGAGGGACATCCCTAAAATAAACCATTTTCACAGCACCTGTTTAAGGCACTTTTAATTGCCTCTGTGTTTAAAAGGCTTACTCACCTTGGGTTTCTTTTTGTCCGACAGGTCTGCCAGAAAGGAGATTGTCATCTTTGAAGGGAGAGTTTTGCTCTTGTCCTGTAGCTCTGGGGCCTCCTGGTTACTGCAAGGAGAAGGGAGTGAGCCACCGCCCTCAGGGCCAAGATGGATATCTGGTTCGGCATCAAATTCAGGCTCCAACACTGGGTCTTCCAGGAGAGGCTGGGGGTCTGGAACTGGGGGGAGGTCAAAGAGGGACTGGGAGTGAATGAGAAAGGGGTGATCATAAGAAGTTTGTGTAGTGGTGGTTGGATTTGACTCTGAGAGAACAGAAGGACTTTGAGTTAGTGGTGGAGGTTTTTTAGGTTTAGGTTTTTTCATGACTTTGTAAATGTTGCCTAGAGGCACAGGTCGGTCAATGGGTGAGGCTGGAGGTGAGTCTACCACAGTGGAGGAAGTGGAAGATAGGGAAGGAGACTTCAGGAGGAGATTTATGGGTCGTTTGGGTAAGGGGGGTTTCAAAGCAACAGGTGGTTTTGGTTTTGGTAGAGTAGGATGAGGGCCAAAGTCCTCGCCTAGGTCTCGGCCATGTTGTTCTTCTTCAATGGTGTCCGATGCCCCATCAGGGCAGTCCTCCAGGTCTCCACGAGAGACCGAGCGAAGCCGAACAGTCTGGAGCTCATTTTGGGTAACCACAGGCAACGCCTGTGAAGAACTGGGGCTGATTTTTCCAGGTTTTGCTGCTGTTGAGGTGTCAGAATGTCGCCTGCTGGCCTTTTGCTTTGGCTTGATTGATGAGAGCTCCAGGTGTGCATTCCCAGGCATCTCAAAGGATAATCTAGACCTTGCAGCTGGGTCCTTTGGTGATGGTAGTGATGATTTTCTCTCTGGTATCTTTGGGCGCATCCTACACCCTAATGTCCCAACTGTCCCATGACCTGCCACATGACTAACTGGAACGGTTGGGGTGGGAGTTTCTGACTGGCTGGAATAACCACTTGATGGGGACATAAGTCCTGGGGGTTTGAATGGTGAGGATGCCTTGACGTCAGTTTCCATTGAGAGTTGTGAGGGTGAGGTGGCTCTGGAGGTGGTGGGAGAGTCAAGAAGGGACTCTGAGCTGCCTCTCACTTTCATACATTCAATCACTGTGGTACCTGTTGCTGTGCTGGAGCCTGACAGAGACCTGGAGAAGAGAAAAGAGGAAACAGAGAGGGGAACTCAGTGCATTTCTAGTCTTTACCTTACAAACTTCAAGAATACTGTAGAGCCAATACTAAACACATTAAATACCAGCACTGGCATAAAATCAGCTAATATGAAGTAAAGTTTTATTCTTAACCTGTAGGGGTCATTTTTCCACTCTCCCAGTTGCCAGTGAGTAGGGAAGGTCAGCTCTGTTTCTCCCTCCCTCTCTGGTGCCTGAATCTCCAGGCTTGGAGGTCCATCACCGCCTCCATGACCCAGCTCCCTCTCACCAACTCTAGGCTTAGAGGAGCAGGATGAGCTGGGTAGGAGAAAATCAGGCTGGAAGTCTGGGAAGTGGTCCCTGGGGATGTGCAGGCTTTTTGGCCGACCATCCCGGTATAGACCACCCTCATGGCGGATTCTCCCCTCGGCTTCTCCAAGGTTCTTCATAAGAGAGACGCTCCTCACAGGAGGTGGAGGCTTGCGCTTGGATTTTTTAAGTGAAATGGAGCGGGAGCGTAGCCGCAAGCGGCCATCGGTGCTGTAGTCTGATGCTGTGATGGAGATTGTATCGCTAGTACTGGCGCTGTCCTCAGAGCTCCCTCTAGGGTAGAGGAGGGCATAGTTCTCACCCAAACCCAGGAAGCTGGGATGCTGTTGATGGTGGTCTGTTATTGCCATAGCATTCCCGTTCCCTGTAGACATGATGTTCCCAGGCTGAGCCATGACACCTTCTGTAAAGCAGAAGGAACCAGAATCTGTGGGTGTAGAAAGGGAACGCTCCCTGAACTTGAAGGCATTCTGTGCTGCTATGGAACGTGCCGATCTTTCCCTTCCTCTTCCTGAATCTGCAACTCCTGCTCCCCCTGCCCTCCCTTCTTCTGCTGCAGCCCCTTCTGTTTCGCTCCGCTTCCCCATCATTGCCATCCCTAATCTGCTATTCCCTCTTCTCCCAGAAGAGTCTGTCACAGACGTGAATGAACTGGAATGTGAGCTCACAGACTGTCCTGAGCTCACCAACATCACCCCATCCTGTGACCCTCCTCGTGCATTACCGATGATACTGTGCTGTTTGGGTGGGACTGCTGGGCCTTTGTTCATGTTGTAATTATAAGGCTCATTCCATGCTCCGGGAGAGAAGGTGGAGCCCTTAGGTCCGTTCCAGGAAGCAGAGGGCGTGTTTGAGCACAGCAGCCCAGAGTGGTCCATAGCGCTTGGATGAAGTTGGTCCGGGGCACGCTGCTCCAGAGTGTTGTCTGTCAGGGACAAAGGGAAGAAAGAGAAACTGATCATCAGCTTCTTCTTTTGACTGACATTAAACTATGAAACCTCCCAGTAAAAATGAACCACATCATATGTATCTAGCTGACCTTGTGGAAAACTTTTTTGACCACCAGACAGATACAGTACACAACCCCCTAACAAGCACAGCCCTGTACACTGTCATTAGCATGGTTACAGACACTGAGCCTTATCTGTTCTTCTAACTTGAGTGACTAATATTTTGCATATTTGTCACACTGAAATATTCAGATCATCAAACTATTTTTTTAATACTACAGAAATATCATCCAAGTAAATACAAAATACAGTTTTTGAATGATGATATATAGCAGTGATCAGGCCTGGGTGTGGCAAGTGACATAGAGCCAGGTAGGTATAGACAACTTTTTCTCTTAATCCCTTAAAAACTGGGTTATCTTTATGTAATATTACAATTAGTTTGAAAATCTGAATCAATCAGGGTGACAATAATGCAAAGACTGTACCTCTGTATACTGGCTTCATACTTTAAACATGGAGAAAACCAGAGGTATATAAAGTACACAACTCAATACTCAAGTAAAAGTGCAAGTATTTGCCTAGAATAAAATACTCCACTGCAAGTAGAAGTACCCTTTGATTTTTCTATTCAAGTGCATGCACAAAATCTTACTTAAAGTACAAAAGTAAAAGTACTCCACAAAGAAAAAAGTGTATTTTAACAATATAGAATTTGATGCTGGTGAATTGTTCAACATTTGTTCAAATTCTCAAAGGTGAAAATGATGGTAAAAACGTTTTGTTACCTACAGACTGTGGAACAGAAACAGAAGTTGGTGAAGGTGGAGCTGATTTTAACACCTTATACAGCATATAGTGACAGGAAGTTAATCCATATATGATACATCAGCCTTTTACTATATAATGATTTATATAAGAATCTAATCCTGCAAAAATGAATCAGTAACTGATGATGTTAAAATAAATAAGTAAAAGTAGAGTAAAAGTAAAAAGGAGTAAAAGTAAAAGTAACATAAAATGAAACTACTCCAGTAAAGTACAAGTAGCTCTAAACTGTACTCAAGTACAGTACAGTACAGTACTTGAGTAAATGTATTTAGTTACTTACCACCTCTGGAGAAAACTGTTATCTTAGGTGTGAACAGTAATCTATTTACTATAAGATTCTATTACTAGTACAATAAGAAGTGTGCACACGGAGACACAGTTCACACATACGCACTAGATAACATTATAGTGACCTCCTGACCACAAGAACAAGAACTCCTTTTTGGCTCCAGAGCTCCAGGTGACCATCAAGTGCTAATGACTTGAGGACCCCACAGGGTTTATAAACCTGCTACTCTAACCAGTCAGTCAGAAATGATAAAGCCTTCTAAATGGGAGGTGAAAGGTCTTCAAGAGCTTAAAAACAAGTCCAGTTGCCACTGAACACATTTTTTGGGATATGAGCAATGACAAGATCTGCACCATTGTAACACAGGAAAGAAAAATGAAGATAAATTAACATCGAAGGGAGGTAAAAAGTAATGGTCACACACACATACCTGCAGGTAAGGTTGTATCGAGGTCAGAGTGTGTCTTCCTCAGGGGGAGGTTCTGGTGGGGAGTGTCAGTGACAGGTTCCAGGGAGCGTGGCTGGTGGGGGAAGGGGTCCCCTGTTGAGGTGGTTGGGGACGGTGAGTGCTGGAGGAGGTCGACACCATGGAATTTTCCTCCTCCTCCTCCTCCTCCTCCTCCTCCTCCTCTTCCTCCGCCTCCTCCTTCACCTGGAAGGACCAAGAATAAGAACAGAGAGGTCAGAAAGGGAAAGGGAAGATTGATGTTACTTGACACACAGTAAATTCAATAAAGTACTTATGAATCCTGACAGCTGGACGTGTAAGAGAAAAATATGTTTCTGCCGGCATTTTCAACTCACATCTTTATGATGGTCAAAACAATTTGTATTCACTGCTTGTACTGAATTCAATATACAGTACATTATGTCTCAATCATGTTAAAATGTTCTTTTAGTGTGAAATATACATTACAGAAAATAGGTATGCATTAAAATCAGTGGATTAAGCTACTATTATTTAAAAGCCACACTCCCTGCTGATTTTCTCAATAAAGCACAACAAGGAAAAGGAGAGATTATGCCCACCGAGCTGCTGAAATACATTTAACATATTTGTACAGTCCACAAGGGATTTGCAAGTGACATACAAACTGTTTTCACAAAGCAGGACTAACCAACCGCTTC
>JAUBNQ010000010.1:10319426-10329704 GCA_032353495.1 Ctenopoma kingsleyae | reverse complement strand
TTTACCATGGGTCGTCTTAGTGTATACTGATGACAGTATGCGTCTTTTTCAAATGTCTGATTCTGACTGTAGTGATGAACATTACAACTTAAAATCTTTCTGTACACCCCTGTTCAAATATGGATACGCTTTAATTCATAAATTACCCACATTCAACCAACTTGTAGGCTTATATAAAGAGCACAGCACTGAGTACTTTGACAGACAGTATACTGTATGTTCTTTCTCCTTCGGTTGCCTGGTCACACAAAGGATTATTTAGTAACTCAGGTTTTTATGCTTAAGCAAAAACTTTCACTCACGGTCTAACAACCAAGAGTGTTGTACTTGCCTAAACTTTGTACTATATCCAGTTTTTGAGACAAGTATGCACTGCAATTTTGGCTCAGATGAAAGACGACTAAAGAGAGTGGCAATATCTTTGATCGTGGCTCTAAAAGCGCGGATCTCCACATCACGTTGTGAGACAGCTGTAAAGATGGCCGCTGTTATTGTCTTGCGACCAAAGCGTCTGGGGAAGAATTGTGACAGTGTCAGAAATTGGGATGACCTTCTCACAGTGGGACTACTGCTGCGACCTACGTCTGCTAACCCACCAGTCGGAATAACGCAGGAAATGACGCAGTGATCAACGTGACACGTGTCTTTGTTGTTTACAACAAAGGATGGATGTTGACTTGTGTTGTTGCCTATGATTCAGTAGGTGTTATGGGTTTTTTTTTTAATACATCTAAAATTGTGCAGCAGCTCAACAATTCTAAGTGAAATTATACTGATGCCATCTCTAAAAAGATATAATTTCACACATTTATTTTGCATTTCCCTTCAGTCTAATTCCCATGGCTCTCGCTTTTACAACTGTCAAAGGAAAACCCAGCTCCCCTGAGATCAACACAGAATTTCACTGAAAGAACAAGGTTTTCAGCATTCAGTTTTTGGAGATGTACCGTGCATAGAACATTGTTTTTGTTTTATGTTTTTATTTTACTAAAGTAATGGCATCAATACCGTGAAAATGAGATTCAATTGAACTATATACGATACGCAGTAGTGTTTTTGAGTCGGACACCCAGAGTCATCTAACAGCTGTCAAACACAGATTATTTTCTAATGGGATTTCATCTTGAAGGTTAATCAATATCATTTTGTTCTATTTATTTATAATTTTTAACAAAACCAAGTTATGCTTGAAGGAAACACTCTACGTACAAACACCTCACCTTCCCCGCTAACAGCCACTGATAACTAACTATTAATTAACTATTCACTAATTAACTGATCACTTTTGTGACCTTTTGAACCAGGGTGCAAAGAGCAGTTATTTTCATTAATGGTAAGTCTACTGCTAACTTTTATTTATTATTTTGCACATAAAATGGAAAAATTCACAGAGTAATAACACAAAGTCTTCAAATAGCTTGTTTTATCTAAGTTCAAATAACAAAAGTTATTCAATGCCTAATTATATCAAACCATGAAATTGAATTGCTCTGCATAAATATAAAGCCTACTAATATTACCAACAAAACAGTAAGTATATAGGTATCCAGCCACACACAGGCTGGATGCCAGTCGCCTCTGTTCACATGTACCCATTTAAATACAGCAAGGTCTTTTGCTATTGTGACGGCTCAGGATCAGCTCAGATAATGAAACATTCATGAGTTCCCTGAGATATTGACATTGTGCCAGTTGAAACCTTCTAAGGCAAGATCTGGGAAATATTATGCAATCTATACTGATTTTGTCCGGTATTTCTGATGCAGTGGTCCTGCTAAAACTCAGGTTCAGCAGACTCAAGTGTATCAGACGCAAAATAAGTGTTGGAAAATATGTCCATCGCCTCAAAAAGGCAAATCAGCAAATTATGAATAAGCCCATCATTACAGAGAACCTTCCTGTGTTCAAGTTTTTTCTTTCAAATTGGTACTTTTCATTCAACCTTGGAAATAGTAGGCAGCAATTATCCCCTCAAAAACCTGCTCTATCTCCAAATGGCACGCCACTTATCCTCACAGAACTAGGTTTAGATGTCATACCTGTTATGTCGAGTGGTATGAAGTGACCCGGTGTGCGTCTCCCGAGATGCCAGCGGGGTTTCTCTGCAACTGGTGGTGCGGTGGTGGCAGATGTGGGAGTGCTGCTGCTGCTGTTGTTACTACTCCAGCCCAGAGGCGGGCGATCTGAGCCACAGGGGGACGGGGACAGAGAGGGAGACGGGTCAGTCACTGACCTTAGTCCAAACACCGAGGAGGTGGTTTCATCTTCGTAGAGCTGTTTGGAGGCCGGCTAAAAGAAGAACAAAAGCAAGAACAACTGTGTTAGAAGATGTGAGTCATCTGATTTAACGTGGTTCTGAGAGACCCAAAATAAGTTTTTTATTCCCAAAATACACACGTATCTGTCTTGCTGATGTGTACTTATGCAACACACATTCTGAAGAAGAAGCATAATCTAAATGTAACTCCAAATGTGACCAGTTTTTTTCAGATAGCCTTAAATCTGCATTAACTGATTCTTGGTTACGTGTTGTGCATTCACCCACTTTACATGTTATTTTCTCTGTTCAGATTCAATTCCCTCTGTTTTTGTTACAAATTGCACAGTTTCACCTTCTTTGAAAGATCTAAGCCCAGACTATTTTGAAAATTGGACACTGGATGTTTTTCATTAAAGTGCTGTTATTGGCTCAAATTAAATTTTTTTTAAAAATAAACTAAAAAATTAAAAAAGAAATTCAATTAAAGCAAAAATCAATACAACTGGAGACCTGCAGGAGGCGGGACAGTCGGTTGAGGTCCTCTGCAGCCCTTCAACAAAATAAAACACTTTGTCATCTGCTAGTAGGATGAAGGAATAGAAAATCAGATGATAAGTGAAGAGAGACTATGACGTGAACTATTAGAAAAAATTACACTGTGCACTGCCTCGTAGTTAGAAGAGAAAATAAATGTATAGGAAAGACAAATCAAAGGTGATTATTTACATTTTTAAAGCTGTTAGGAGGTCGATATGTAACAAAAGGAGAAGAGAAAGAATTAATATGTATTTATATTTTATTAGCTGACAGGGACAGAGGCCAGTACAGGCCCGCTGTTGGTTCAGACCCTGGCGTCAATATGAAGGTGTTATCCTTACTAGGAGGGAAATGGCATCTGCCAGCTGCCTCGTGTTAGATATGAGGTATCAACCATCACGGCCAAAGAGCCCTTCTGCAAGGCACTGACACCCAGACTGCTATGGGGCTGCTGCAGTGCAGGAAACACTCCAGTATAATCCCTCTGGTGAAATACATGTGAGAAACAAGTGTGTGTGTATGTGTGGAAATTCAGATCACAGCAATCTCATGTGGTACTGCCAAATTCTAATTGAAATTAGCCCAAACAGAGAGAAAGGCATTAACTTAACAGAACTGTTTAACAGCTTGCTGAAGGAATGGTGCGTCAATATGCAGGAAATGTGCAGCCATCTTGCAGTAAAATCACTGTGGGAGTCCATCAAGCTGCTATAACACTGCAGTTCAAGGGAACAGCTATTAGCAGCAGAGGCAGAGAAGGGAAAGAGTGGAGACAGGGACAAACTAGATGAACGTTTCATATATTGTGTTCAGTGTGAATCATTTTAGATACAGCATATACAAATAACTGTCTGAAGTGCATATTTATATCCTCTTTAGTAATGGTTTTTATGTGCAGCAGCACATAAAAAAGCACTGATGTCATTTGCTTGTTTGAGTTCTTATCTAGTATTAATTATATTTCCATCTGCAAGACACTAAATCATTTGGCATTTTGTTTATGGAAACCTGCTGGGAGTGTCAAAAGGATGATGACTAATTCTGACTAATCTGAACGAGGGGGTGGGATATAGTGTACACGAGTTTTTGGATAATTCAGCTTCAGTCTTTTACACAAAAAGCATGATAACAAAAGCAATGAAGCATTTTGTCACAACACAAATTTTAACATTTTAACAAACAGTAATAATGACACTGACATAGCAATCTTGTTAGCTACGGAGGAAAAGAATAATGTCACTGCATTGTGTTACTGATTAAAGGTTGAAGCCACAGAACCTTCGAATAGGAGGAGATGTCAGCAGTAAACATGCCTGGCGTACAGTAAATAATGTAGTTGCCGTAACGGGAAATCAATAAGGAGACTTCCATCCAAACGTAGCACACTGTAACTAAACAATGTCAACATTACCGTTGTTTGCAAGCAGGGTGAATGTGAGTGGTGAAAACTTTGCTCATGTGTGTGTGAGGCATTCAGGGACCATACAAAGAGTAGGTCAGTTGGATTTTGGAAACACTAAGAGCTGAATGGTCTAAAGCCCCCGCAGCCAACAAACCAAGCATCTCGTGGATATTTTCCGATGTGAGATATCTGAGAAATGAACGTGAACTGTTTCTTCTTAACCTGTGTGAACTGAACTTTGATCTGGTTCAAGCACTGATTAATGTCTGTAGGTGGTGGGGCATGAAGTGTTCACACAAAACGTCACCTTCCTTTGCAAAGCTAGTTTTTAAGTAATTAAATCCAAAAGATGCTGAAACTCTAGTATAGTGCCATCCCTGTCTTTTCCTGGGGGGCCCATAGGATGGTTTTTGCATTGTGCATACACTTGCATTATCATGCTATCATCCAGTCATATTGTGGGGTTTCTTATGAGTCTGGTGGTTTTCCACAAACTAGACTCCTGACAGTTTTCATTAGGACTATTTCTTCAGTAGAAAGTAACTTCAGTGAAGTATAGTAGACCCCGTGATCAGAGTTAGTGGAATAGTACAGTGAGTTAATGAGAGTTTAGTAGAAATGTGATCTCTTGCTGCTCAGGGAGAAAAATGTGGAAAAATGAAAAAGATAAGTGAGGTGGACACAGTTTCCTTGTGTGTGTGTGTGTGTGTGTGTGTTTGTGTGCGAAAATGATGTACGTGATAAAACAGAGAGAGAGGTCTAAATTATTTTGCATGTGGTTACTTGGAACAAAAGTGTGGCTTCAAATAGTATATGAAACATGAGTGTGCGTGCGTTTGTTTACAAGAGAGGTGACACTGAGTGTGAAGGAGACTCGTGATTAAATAAGATAGGTGTAAACACGGCTGTGAATGTGTGTATGCTTTTCTACGTGCGCGTGCATTTGTGTGTTTACCAGAAAGATGAAGTCAGGTCTCTTGTTGTTGAGGGAGATGGGCGATCGGCTGAGTGAAGTGGACGTGTCGTCAGAGCTCTGCGAGGACGGATGCCGGAAAGTCTGACCGGTCAGCTTGGTGTCATACAACTGCTCCTCAAAGTCTGTACACACACACACACACACACACACACATTCACGGACACACATGGCACAATCACGCAAACAAACAGAAGGAAATAAAAAAAGAAGCTTATATTAGTGTCAACATCCTGCAGCACAAAATACAACACACACACAACAACAGAAGTGCATGTACAACCTAACCTCATCCACCAGATATCTCATTTGCATGGCCAAGAGCAGAGATCTAGTACGGCTGCTGCTTTGCATCCGACTGCAGTTTCCCTCCTGTGACTCCTAGTGCAACGTCTGCTCAGGAAACTTAAGTTGGTTTTCATGCCCCTTGTGAGCTCCAGCGCTTTCTCTCCTTTTTCATTCATGCTCTCTCTTCAACTTTCTGCACTTTTCTTTCTGTCTTTCCCTTCTTACTCTCCCCATCTTGGACTTTCTTGGTCTCAGTTTTCTTCTTGATATCTCACTGTTTCTCCCTGTCTGGCAGCGTAGACGGCTCTCCCTCAGGTCATTGTAAACAGATTCCTAACCCCCACCCCCACTTTTTTAACCCGCTGCCCGCACACACACACACACACACACACACACCGTCACAACTCCTCAGCCAATCCTTTACCTCAAAACACACCCCCTACCCACTCCCCACTCTACTCATCCCTAAAGCCCTCGAAATCACACACACACACACACACGCACACTCTCTCCCTCTCTCAGCACCATCCCGCTGATCGCTTAGCAGCAGTGTCAGTGAGGTATAGAGTTGTGGGCTGAACTTGCTCTCCTGGACAATATGGATTCCTTGCTGGTGGTGTATGGCTGCCTAGCGACACAACACGTCCCCACCGACAGAAGAGGGATTATGAGGAAATGCAGTCAGATCTGGGATCTGTAACAGCACCAGAACCCAAGAAAGAACCTGAACCTGAAGAAAGTGAAATAGCAGAGCTAGTTGTCTATTGTAGAAAGACAGTAAATACTAGAGAAAGATGAATCCTGAACACTAATGTTGCCCTGTATGTGTGGAGTGAATAAATATGCTATGTTTATACCTGCTGTCAAAAGGACATCAAAACATGAATTATTGCTACTTTAAATATAATCAATGCAATTCTGTCATAAAATAGAAGAAATTGCATCATTTGATTAAGAATCTTTGATTGTTCTCTGTCTGAGTGGTCATTATTTAGTTAAACAAGACGTGATGAAGTATTTTGCCTTTGTTTTAGTGACTGTGTGACTGTGGGACATGCAGTATACATGCTGTAAAGTACTAAACTTACAGGTTGATGTTATCTACTTTCAAGCTCTGTGAGCTGTATTGGCCTTAAGACTGCAACACATTCAGACACGTAGGTAGTTTATGGAAAGTTTGGCAGATGTCAGATTTAAGCAAGCGCAAGGCAACGTGGGAGTATTTTGGAGTCATGAATATAGAGTGATGAATAGAAATTAATATACAGAAACAACAAGGTACAAAAAGATAATGATGTGTTTTTATATAAAGGTAGGCAGTCCATCCACCCACACATTTTGTGCAGTTTTTAATGGCGTTTGGGATCATTGCTGTTGACATCTTTCCTCTGATAAACTAAAAAGTGCCGGCAGCGGTAAAACGAGCATCACTCGTTCTAACTGCAATTATGCCTCTAAACTTCAGAGAAAACACAGGACAGCTTTTGCATGGATGAAGATCATGTACTAATGCGTGTCAGTTTTCATTTTCAGCTCAAACGCTGCCTTTTGGAGGTTAGGTTGAAAGGTTTTTATAAACACAAGTATAATAGACCTATAGATGACATTCTTCAACGAAAGTGAACCCCTGACAATGATCTACCGCAACAACATGGTTTTCACAAAATAAGGATTACACATTGGGAACGACTCCTTGTTTTGTTTCTCTCAGGTGATATTGAAAACATATTTTCTTTTCTCCTACTTTAGTTGAGAGGTATAACCAGCCGCTGACCGAAAAATAAGAAACGAAAGGAAAAGATCCAGCAGTGATTCAAGCTGTTTGGGTAGCCAGTGCGCTGCATTTCTCTTGATGGTTTGGATGCAAAGTCTGAGAAACGTTTGGAAACATGCGGTTTCCATTTACAGTAACACTGCTACATCATGACATCATGTTTGCTTGTTAGTGTATGTGTACTTTTAAATAAACCCTGTTATAACACTCATAAAGCATTTAAAAGTTGGGACTTAACTTAGCTAATAGTAAAGAAATACTGCAGTAATTCTTACATATGAGTTGTAACCTCGAGTAAGACCTTTTGAGTTGCTTGGTTGTGAAACGTCTGTTTTTATTGTCCTCCACTTTTGTCTTTTAGGCCCTCAACATGATCTGATTTATTAACGATGTATTAACATTTATGACTGTGAACTTAATGAAATATTAAATAATTGCTCCAGTACTGGATTGATAATTGTTGATGACTTTATTGTGGGTTGACTTAGCATAAAGCTTTGAAACTGAGTGAAACAACGAGACTGATTCTGTCTGAAGGCAGCAAAATCTGCCAATCAGCACCGGTTATTGTAATAATAAAACTCAAACTCGTAGTACCAAAAACAGACATTTTAATCCACTTTATATTTTCCATGTGAAGGTGGGATCCACCTGGATTTAACTCACATAACACATACAGTATTTTGCCTGCTCTACAGTTTGTATTAGGAGCTATGATGGGTTCACGCTCTCTTTGAAATCAAACTCTTCTGTTGTCAGTTAAAGAGTGCACATTAATTTTAATGCTCACATAATCAAGTGAGGACTTGTTTGTTCAAAGCATTTGCCAATTCTTCAGGAAGCTGTTAGCCGTTTCACTTTGTAAGCACTTGGTTTAAGAAGACATGTCCCTGGATATTTGCATCTATAGAGCTATAATACACAAACAGTGTTTGTGATAGAAAACTGTCTATTTTGCAGTGTTAAAAATAATTGATTAAAAACTCGCTGCATGCAAAAACAGCTGGATCAGCCACATACTAAACAAGCAGAAGCCAAAACTCGTCTTATCCAGATTGCAACAGCCCAAAGAAGTGAGGCATCAGCAAGAGTCTGAAGACAGAGGGGGTAAACAGATTAATAAAGAAGAGGAAGAATGAGAGGGATGGAAGATGTGGATGAGGAGCTCAAAGATGCAGAAAAAGAGGCACAGGTGGGTGAGGAAGGTATAAAAAAGCAGAGGTAACAAAAAGACATAAAACAGAAATAGATGTTATAAAAGAGATGTAGAAGAAGAAGATGAACAATGAAAAGGAAATATTGAGGGGGGAATAGAAATCAAGAAGCTAAAAAAATTACAAGAAAGAAGAGTTAGGAGGTAAAGAGGGGATAAACTGCACAGACGAAGAATCGAGAAATGAAATGACAAATGAACAGACAGAGCAAGAAGCAGCAGCAAATGATTAAAGCAGAGTAAGTAGTAAATGTCAAAAAAGATGACAATGTAGGTGGAGAAGAGGCAGCTGAAGGAGAAATGTTGGCGAAAAAAAGGGATGCAAGAATCAGAAGTAAAGCTAAGAAGAGATGAAAAAAGACAAAGTGGGTGGAGAGAAGAAGAGGATGGGAAGAGTGGGAGGAAGGGAATTTACACAACATAATGCTGATGAGATCCAATCTGTTGAAACTAACAGCACCAACAGGGGAGGAGAGTTGGCTCAGGACTAAAAGGAGGGTGACTAAAAGATAAAAATAAGAATTCAGCATAGCTGAATAATCACACACCCAAACATGTTGAGGCCAGTAGAAGGTTTTCTCGGGACCCACACTCACCAAAAGGTCCCGAACAGGGCACCATTGTGCAACAAACTTAAAATTATTCAGTGGGCTACTGTATATATCATTTTCCCGTACAACTTAAACGCAACGCAAGTGTGCTTTGTAGGGAATGCAACTGTAACAGGATTGCACTGTCTATTTATATTACTAATGAGAATATGTTGACAATTATCATAAATGGCAAGTAGCAAATATGTTGATACTCATTAAATCAATAAAATGTTCCTACACAACATATTTTTGTCTGCAGTAAATCCATCCTTATGACTCGCTTTCCAATAATAATTGAATTCTGATTTTATGTAGATTTTACACAACATCACAACTTTTGTTTTCTTTTCAGAGTTCCTGATTTAGCTTCGATGTTTTGAACTTTCTAGTCTAATTTAGCTTTTGAAATGAATTTTTTTCCCTGTACTAGACTATTGAATATTTTCAAGTAATACTAGACATGAAATGCTAGACTGTGGTTTACAAAATATCTAAATACTCCATTAGACTTAAAATAATGAAACTGGATTCTTTCTTTCTTCCTTTTTTATTTTATGTTAACAGTATTATTGATCAGGTGATATTAATCAGCAGGTTACTGGTTAACAGGTCACCCAGACCCCCTTAATACATTGTTGTACAACTACGGAAAATTAAGTAGTAATTAGGTAAAAATTACGACAGTAGTATAATTATTGTTAAACACAGTAGCGTAGCTGTAACAGTAATTCAAAAATATTACCTGGTAACACAAATGCTGCTCTGCTGCATAAACTTTTCACAATGCACAATACTTCCATATTTTTACTTAAGAAACGATTAACATACAGTACTGTACATTGCTGTATTTTCATATTGCAGAATTGCACATTTTACTTACATAATCTTCCCAAATTTCATTTTGTTTCAGTATCAGCAGCCTGCCGTGACACCGTGTGGCAATAGTCACTGTGGCTGGTGCACTGACCGGCAGAATGAGAGTCCAACAAGCAGAAACACTACAGCGAAGTAAAACCAGTGAAGGTAAACAGTTGTAAATCCATGGTCAGACAGTGTCCAGGCTCCACGGTGTTAAGCTCAGCTACATGACTGCAGGGAGACTGGGGGGTGGGTGGGGTGCTATTGGGGTGTGTGGTGTAAAGGCATGCTGGTCACTCCTACTAATGCACACACACACACACACACACACACACACACACACACACACACACACACACACACACACACACACACACACA
>JAUBNQ010000010.1:10292337-10305861 GCA_032353495.1 Ctenopoma kingsleyae | reverse complement strand
CCAGGTTGCACCTCAGACTGTCCAGGAGCTCAGTGATGCCCTGGTCAGGATCTGGGAGGAGATACCCCAGGACACCAGCCGTCATCTCATAAGGAGCAATATGTGAAATTGCCAGAATGTTTGCTGTGTCTCCCAGCACAGTCTCAAGAGAATGGAGACAGACAATAACTCTAGGAGAGCGTTGTCAGGCATGGATACAAGCACGTGGGAGCATGGATACAAGCACGTGGGAGCCATACAAACTACTGCATCAGTTTTTCAGTTTAAGTTTCTTGGTGACTTTAAATTAAGCCTCTGTAGGTTGATCATTTTCATTTTCATCAAATGATGTGGCATCCTTTGTTCCTAACACATTACCATGTCAGTATGGATATCCAGCATGATTTTTTTTTTTTTCCAATTGAGATCTGAAGTGTTCCTTTCATTTTTTTAAGCAGTGTATTTCCATATATTTTTACCAACTAAATGCTTAGTAACCTGAGCAGAAAGCTGAATAAAAAACATGTTTTGAGCCTTAATAAGCATTTCATGTTGTCTACTGCTACATAGAAACAGTGGAAGCTGATATTGCGTTCAGGTCTACTTTAATTTCTTTAATATACAGAACATGTCCAGACAAACTGATCATCTGATACAGTGCATTTTAAAGTTCCTTTAACCATAAAGAAAAAAGTGACATTACTTTTGAAATTACTGTGTACATCTGAACAACAAAGTTTTCATTAAAGCACAAAATGTTGGACTTCTATGCACAACAAAACTCCCACCATGGAGTCGAAGACATACGCTGTAGCTCTGCAGTTCCTAAATTAAACAGTTTTGGAAGATGTGGGACAGGTGTAGGCGAGTGGGCCTGTGTGTGTATTTATGTGTGTAGTTATGTAATCTGTGCTAAAGTCACACAACCCTCAGGTGTTTCTGAATGTGGCACAAATGACTGTGTATACAAGACCTGGACGCGGAAATAGAGTTAACTACCTTAGCTGCCATTATACCTTTGAGACAACCCTGTTACTGTGACTGTGTGCTCAGGATTTCTCACTGCACATCAGTGCAGAACGGAGTCGTCATCTGTCTAACAAGGTTTTTCACTGACTGGAAGCCTCGCAGGATTCAGGTAAAGGACTAAAAACACATCATCACCGCTGCAGTGCAATGGTACATCGTGCAGTGCCACCAGAATGAACAAGAACAGGCAACAAGCTGGATAGAGCAAAACGTCAAGAGCAATTTGTTAAACCAAATAATGAAATTTAGTTTAACAAATTGTCAATCGCAGACCAAGTTCTGAAGATATACAGTATGTGTCAATTTATCAATTTTCACTCCACCACTAAAAGCAAGAGTAGACACTAAGGGTTCTAAGGGGTAAACATATTACAATATTTTGGTTGAAAATTTAAAAATGAGAAACAATAAATATGGTTATGCTGGCTAGCTAACTTTATGAGCGAGGTATGTTAGCAATCTTGTTATCTACCTGCATCTACCTGGTAGGATCCTATTCTGCTCATGTTATAATGGAAAATGGTTAGATAGAACAAATTAACATCTGGGAATATTTTATATATATATATTTTTTTATTTTAGATTAATCACGTATACAAAGACAACACTTAGTACTTCTCAGTGGAAATGTCACTCTTTTTGCTTCTTCCCTTATGTAACCACAGTGACATGAAAGGGAAGGAAGATTGGATGGAGGAGAGACAGTAGCCACTGGGCATCACTGGGCAGATTTAGGATAAAAAAAAAACAAACAAACTCCACGTTGCTATTGAGGAAAGATATTTCTGGGTAGACAGTGATAAGATGGTCCAGAGTTCAGAGAAAAAAGGTGAACACTGAAGTTCACAGGTTGAAGCTTCATCTCTTACTTTTAGTTAGTTAGACAACTTTATTCCCCAAATGTGAAACTTGGGCATATTAAACAACAAAGAACATAGCACCATTTGTATCAGATCGCACAATTTTTAAATGAGTAAAAATAATATAACATATGACTGACAAACAACAAATAGATCTAAATGACTACTCTTGGTTTTTGTTCTTGGGTTTTACCTGTGAAAACTGTACTTGCTGTTAAAAAGGATAAATCAGCCTGAAGGAGAGTGTACTCACTGACCTCCTCTATCATTTGCCCTGACCGACTGGGATAGAGAGACTAACGAAGACATAGAGGTGAGAGAAGACTGAAACTGTCTTCGAGCTGACGCACACAGAAAACACCGCAGTGATACTTTCTCCGTGCCACTCTTACAACAGATCACAGCACACAAAAACATACAACAAACACAGAAAACGTCTCCGTCGACGCGCTGTGCGCTCGCAAGGGCACACAGACAAATGCAGAAAATAAAAAAGTTTCACAACCCTCCTACAACACACTGACACATTCACAAACACAGACACGCATTAGGAAGGTGTTGTGTGGAGTTATTTTTCTCTGAGGCGCATTACTAATTCATTCCTCTCCTTGCGCGTTGGAGTGTCAGCAGGGACGACACAGATTTAGACAAGCTGTTATCACCCGGACACACACTCATTCTCACGCACACGCGCGCTAAACACAAGCTATCCATTGCGCATATTTAATCATTTTAACACCCACGTACTTGCATGGATTTTGTGTATACATGATAAAAACTCATCTGCGTATCCTTCATGCACTCGTGTGGAAATGTAGTGTGGTTGATTGGTGTGGAGTTTGTGCTGTACACCAAGTACAGACCTGTGTGTGTGTATTTCTGTGTACTACTGTTTATTAGTGTGTGTCTTTACAGTATGGACGACCGGCTTATAAGCTGCTGTTACCTTTGGCTCTGTCTTACTAAGTAACACTGTCACTGCATGGTGAAAAAGCCCAGCTAAAACAAAGAGCACGTGATTGTACAGCATGTGTCTGTGCTCGCCTGGTGCAGTAAACCAGATTTACCGACTACACTAAGACCCAAACTGAACACTAGTTGTCCTTGTGGGTGTCATTATCAAAATGAAGCACCCTTCTCTTTGTTAGCAAGGTAATAAAACTCAGATCTTACAGCAGTGTGAAAATAGCTGCTGAAAATTCGACAGCGTTAAGAAAGGCTGAGTGTTGAACTGCAATACTGGCGGACAAACTGTCAAAATTCAAAAGTACGAAAAATTTGTGTATCTTCAGTTTTCCCTTAAAGGATTAAAAAAGAAACTGAACTTAAGTCTTGAGTAGTGAGGTGAGGATCCAGATCAGTGGGAGTAAAGTCAATTAAAAGTCGAACTTGAGGCAGAATGAGCGACACCAAAATAGCCTGCTGTAACCTGCCAAACCCGATCTGAGTCACGGTGTTAAGCTGTATACAGTCGTATCATTTACCACTTTTTATGACTTGACCATGCCAACGTTGGCCCACTCACCCTGGCGGCTAAATGAGCAGTTAGCCGCGTGTGAATCAGAGGTGCAGCAGCAGAATAGGTACACAGGAAGCTGGGGGTTTACCTCCCACTGTGATGGACCAACGATGGCGTGAAACAGGGCAAATGTTGGGGAGTACGTCAGATTAGACTTATGTTGCATACTGGCAAGAAGTTGCAGTATTTACATTTCATCACTAATATTACATTTACACATGAAATCTGGATCTGAATACTTTATGTGTATAATTACATCTTGCAATGACTGGTCTAAATATTACAGGTTAACATTTGGTCCGGTACTTACTTGTGTTTTATACCTGGTCTGGTCCTATATTTACTGGTGTTTAGACCTGACTTTGCTTACTTGCACCTTGACAGAAAATAATTTTGTTTCCACTTGGTTTTGCAAGGTACCTGTGCATGTGGGGGATACATAATGTGACTAAAAATACTGATGGCAAGGGTCTCCCTCACTCTTCGTTCTGCCTTGATGGAAGTGAAATTACACATTCATGCACCACTGACTATTCAAAGAACATAGAGTGAAATAAAAAAAATTGAGTCTACTGATCACCAAGACCACTCTTTTTCCTATAATTTTTTTATTTCATGGGCATTTCGGCTGAGTGCCTATTAACCTTTAAAAATGCAAGAACTGCGCGACATTTCTTATATGAAGAAAGTAGTGTGAATATCGTCAAAGACACTGCGGAGGAGCCAGTGAAATTCTTATGAAGACGGTGTCCCTGCAGTGGTAGATGACAGTAGCTTGGATTTTTAAGGAAGCTTTAGCCAAACAATTAATGTGCCCAGTGGTGTGGACACAGGCTTGAATGTTCCTTCATAACATAATAAGTCCAATTCAGTATGAGTGGTTAAATTAGGTGAAAATTGAGTGTGTGTGTGTGTGTGCGTGTGTGTGTCTCTACATGTTACACATCTGACTCACTTAGAACGTCTGCGTGCATGTGTGTTTATGGGCGTGTTTGTGCATGTGCAGGCTGGGTGTGCTGCAGTCCATGGCCTTTGCATAGCTCAGTGCTGTCCCCTGCAGGACAACCAGGTATAAAACACAGTGAGGAAGCTAATCAAATTCTATTTGTGTTTCTGTTCTGATCCTACATTTGTTGAGTTTCATCCTCTGCAAACAAAAGAACCATGAGAGTTAAGACTTCACTTGGACTGCATTCAGTGGACTTATAATATTTCCAGTGTTACACAGTATACACAGTGTCAGTGCTTTCAGTGAAGGGATATGTTTACTTTTTAAGCCCCTAATTGCAAACACACTACAACACTCACACACACACACTCAGGACACTTTAAGAAGAAGTGATTCAGTACCAGATGTTCTCAATAATACATTAAACACATTCGCAAACATAAACACAGTCACATTGTAGCTGCTGCATCTATTTGACTGGTAACCGGTGTGTTTGAACTTTTAGAAATACATGTTTGAAATTTTTTATGAGCTTTTGCCTACTTTTGAAATGAATGCTGAACTGACTGGTCAGACAATCTGCGAACATGCAAACACAAAATCCAAAATTAACTGGAACATTATCGAGCATGAAAATGAAAAATGAAGCATTTAAATTAATTAAAACCATATCACTTAGTTACACTTAATGACATGCTGCTTAATTGCCATGAACACACACATTGTAGGTCATTTTGATCATACGTACACTGTTTAGCTGATGTAAATACTGGCAAAAGTATCAAATATGTATTAATCCACTGATAATAGTTACTCCCAAATTGAACTATTTACTCCAGTTTGAGACATATTTTCTTAAAACTAAGTGTAATTGCACAGTTGTATCAACTTGAAGCAAAAAGCAAAAAAAAAGACGACAGTGAGACCTGGCTGTCTGCAGTGATTAAACTCTGGAAGTAATTTATAGTGACATAAGCCACATTTCATCCTCGCCCTCCCTCCTTTTACTCTTTCATGCTCCTGCATCCACTTCTCTAAAAATCACTGTCCTCCTTTCTTCTTCTCTCCTGTCATGTCTCGCCTGATTTCCTCCGTTATTTTCTGAAACACACAGTTCTTCCTTCCCACTTCCCACTACTCTCTCTCTCTCTCTCTCTGTTATCACTCACTTATTCCTTAGAGCTTTCCAACCTCTCCCTCTTTCTTCCTCTGTCATATCGCCTTCATTACACATAACCTCACACAAAATGGGGGACAAGTAAGAGGGTGGAGTAATGAAACTGAGTGTAATGAGGAGGTGTGTGTGTGTGTACAGTATGTGTGTGGCAAATAAGCTCAACTGAACTGTGCAGAAGAAAACAGGCAGCATGCATGCTGCAGGTACTGATTTAATGTTCTCTGCTGGATAAGTGTGTCTTTCCTGTGTGTGTGTGTGTGTCAGTCTGGGCCCTAATTGAAGAGCTGGATGCGTTCGGCCATGTTTGCTAACATGAACAAAGATCCAATTTTATGCTAATTACTGACGCAGAGATTTGCGTCACTTTGATTGTGATGGTTCGTCGGACGAGGATATAGTTAACATGACTCACTACTGGGAACACACACACATGCACCTACACACGCAGTAGCCCCGTCTCCAAAAACCATCACATGGAGATAATGTCTTTATATTTGGAATTAATATTTTCAATACATGCTCTTATTGTGCTAAGGTTGCCATGGATACAGCCAAATCAGCCTGCCAGGGAAACTGCACAGACACATGTGACACACACAAACAGGTGCGCAGACACACACACACACACGCACAGACAGATATAAGCATGAATGAATAAGCTTTTCAGTCACTGCACTTCACACACTTGCGTCTGTGAGTGTGTATTCTGTGGATTATTATTCTCATGGATTAGAGTTTATATGGCTTTTCTAGCTCTGTATTAAGTAAGTTATGTAAAAATTGTAATAGCTGATTTGCAATATTTTGTGGCAAAAGTAAATTGACTCCTATATTTTAGTACGTTCACGACAACAAAACACAGAAAAGCATGTGGTAAAAATGTCTATGTAACATTTATATCACCACTAAGCACTACAGTAACTCCCCTCCAGGCACCCGCCACTAAAACCAGTCAAAATGAAGTGCAGTTTTTTAGGGTCTGCAGATATTCATGACAAGGCGAACCTTTCCAGTATATTAATTCTTTAAAGAGAAAATGAATTTATGTAGCCATTAATAAAATTTGTGGTAAAAGACAGATGACATGACTCACTAATATCCACGATTTAATAAAAGCACCCGTCTAACATACTGACACAGTCTACAATATAAAATTTATATTACAGGATAATGGTACACATGAGTCAGCTGTTTTTCAGCTGGCGTGGGCAGGGCTGCAGCTCCGTGACCTTCTTTAAAACGATATCTCTCCGATCAGAGTCATTGATGCGCACAGTACTGCTGAGTCCAGCTGATCAATATCAAACTTTAAAATTTGCTCATACCTCCCCACCTGACTGTGACCTATTCCATTTCACTTACCAGTGATCGAAAGCTCATAGCCCATCGTATCTTTTTCTCATCATTACGTCACCCAGATCTTATTGCTAATCAAAAAGCAAAAAAAAAGATCCATCACTGTTGTGTCGGCTGTCACGTGACGTCAGATGTCACCTTCCACACTCTCAAAGTCGATGTTTATTTGGAACAAAGTGTCCCCAGTGGAGCAAGAAGCAATATTACTTTTGCATTACTTGTGTGTTCCTGCAGAAACTCACAATGTAACTCCATCAGCATATTGCATGAACATACAGTATAAATACTATATCGTATCATATGTACGTAGCACACCTCTGCTGTACATGCAAAATTAGCACGTGTTTGTAGTCTGTGAGTTCAGTCATATCTATGACTCATAATATAGAAGTCAACCTCACATACAGTAACTGATGTTGACAATATCCGTCAATACAATTGCTACAGAAACAGACAGCTCTCACAGGTTTGGGGGGCATGCGAGTCAAAAGTTTAACTCAACAACTACTATTCCGTTGTGTAAGGTGTTAAAGGCGTGAGGGAAGTCATTGAATAGACGCAGTCAAACTTGGCTGCTCCCGCGAGTAAGAAGTTGAACTATATAAATGCAAAGCAGTCTGTTGTGTATTCCACATACTGTCGTTGTATAAATAGCAGATACGAATACAGTAAACACGTACTGGATAAATTTGCTGACACGCCAGGAAAATGTAGTGAAATATCTACTAACATGCATCACTGCCAATGACTGAGTCATAGTCATTAAAGAAATACTGCTGAGCTTCAATCAGCTCTTAGATCCATCTAAAAGAGGATGATTTCAGACAAACCTCCAAGTTAAAAAGCTGCTTCCCAAAACAGAA
The DNA here is from genome assembly GCA_032353495.1 of Ctenopoma kingsleyae. NCBI lineage: Eukaryota > Metazoa > Chordata > Actinopteri > Anabantiformes > Anabantidae > Ctenopoma > Ctenopoma kingsleyae. The sequence continues at coordinate 10,298,129 of JAUBNQ010000010.1, read as the reverse complement.
TTCCTGATCTTTGATGTCATTAATTTTCTGGAGCCACACCGCTGGCAGAGAACGAGCATTTGACTTTGTGTTATTTGAGCTTCCCGACCCAAATATGCGCTTTATTTTAATTTGTACTTGTCTCCAAACTACAAAATCCCTTCAGATCCCCTTAAAACTCTCCTTCGGTGATAATCTCTAATCATCGACTCAAAATGAGGTCAGCGGCGGACGGCCTCGCAGTTACTTTGTGTATTCAGACAGTTTAAAGGTGGCGTGTGAGTGTTTCACATCAACAAATTGGTAGCACATTTATACTGACGCACTGCTGTGAGCACCACAAACAAGACCTGCAGCCTCTATACAGCGCGTTCAACAACATTTAAAGAGGCCAGATACGATGGGAATCCGCTGGAAAAGGAAAGACCCTGTTCTTTAACTTGCTTCCTGGAGATGATTCTAGTTTGCGGAGTGCATGACGATTGGAAGATATTAAAGGTTCCTATGAATGATGAATGCAGACTACTACCACCTGCTGGTATGAAGAGATATGTCCTATCACGCAAGCACTGAGCGTAAATGGTAGCTGGCAGTTGTTTGTGGTGCGTTCACTGACACTTTTTGGCCCAGACAAAGGCACAACACAAGAGTTGGCCTTCGTTATTCTTTGATGTCAGCTTGCTGCGTCTCTGCTCTTAAGACTTCTCACTCAGACCTTTCTGTAACTTCAACACTCTATTAACTCATGTCCAGCTATGATGGACTGTGTGTCACTTTTTCTGACAGCAGCCGTAATTTCAGATACCAAACACACTGCACACGCACAGTCACTGACCATTTATCACAGTGATTGATACACACATACACAAACTGCAGATTTCACTGGGCACGACCTGCAAGTCTGACTCAGCAGCTTCTGCCAGAGGTCAGGAAGTTTATGCATGTGCATGTGAGAAACAGAGGAAAAGTTTGTATATATGTGCATATGTCCCTCTACTGCTCCCAGAGGAAAAGACTGCAGCAAACATACAGGAAGTGATATCACAGGTCTTCCAAGGTCAATGGCTCTACCCGTTTGTCTCTGCAGCCCTGCGCAGTTCATTCGCTCTCCACCCTTTCTCTCTCTCTCACACACACACACACACCCATTCACAGGCATTTCTTTGCCAAGGTTTTTCTCCACGACCTTTGACCTCATCAACGGAGGTTAGTGCACACCCGCCCTGCTGTAGTCCATTTGTCTTCCTTTATCACTTCACCTCACTCACACACACAGGTCTGTCCTTCTATAGCTGTGAGGATACTCATTGACATAATGCATTTCTAAGCATCTTACCCCAACCCTAACCATCGTCACTCAATGCCTAACAATCCCAATCATTATCCTTATATACCAACTTAAACCTAATTCTAACCTTAACTCTAAGACCAACTCACAATGATGGTTTGAACCAAAGCGTGTGCACACACCCATAGAGAGACACACATACAGCACATATACATGACCCACTGCTGTGTATAGTACATTGGGGCACAGATGGTCCACGGTGTACTGTATACACACACACATACACGCACACACTCACACTCTGAAAAGCAGTCAGCACTAATCCATGTGGAAAGCATCTGCAACACTCACCCAGATGCACAAAGTTTCAAAATAAAAGTTGAAAAAGACAGAAAATAGTAAGGAGACAGAAGTACAGCAGCGGGTATTCACTGAGGAGTTTGACGACAGCAGGTTGAAGTAAATCCTGTTTCCCACAGATCCAGTTTCTCCTAAATGTAACAAGATATGACAAGAAAACACTTAACGCAGCAGACAGTCTCAGCACATAACAAGCAGCCTGACAAGTCATACAGTGGGCGTCGAACATGTCTTTGCTCTTTTTTTTCTTTTACACAACACAACCACAATACACAATGTTGCTTTAACATTTCATGCTGAACAACAGTTGTGGTACTTTTAATATTTTATGCTGCAAACTGCAACAGCCGACAGCGAACACTACTCACACTGCTTTAACAGGACGAGACACACTGTGCTTTTATTTTTGCCTTTCACCATGTTACAAACTGTCATCCTGCTCCTGCTGCAACATTGAATTTCCACAAAACACTCATATTTTAAGACTCTACAAAGGATTTTGTGTCACACTTAGAGGTGTGAGTACAGCTATGGTTTGTTTTCTTTGTAAGAACAATGGTGGAAGTGTTTATGCTGTGGCTATTTCTGTGTTTAGTCTGACGTTTTGACTTTTGATAAACTTCCTACCAGGTCAGCGATGAAGTTGTTGGTTATTTATTCAAACTATAAGAAACAGCTAGATAACAGATGTGGACCTTGACCAATGGAGCAACCAAGATCTCCCTTCAAAAAACAAGCGCAAAGAAGGTTTGAAGCGGCATTAGACAGTATTTCTATGGATCTAATGAAATGCAGAAATTTAAAGAGGCTGCTCATAGTAACCAACCCACAGAGTATTTGTGCCAACTATGCAGCTCTTGGGCATATTTTGAGGTCTTGTAGCTCAGTGTTATGATTGTTTCGCCTGGACTCCTGGCCTTGTAGGTGCTCTATTTTTGTACTTTTACTATTACCAGCTCTTATGTTTTCACTTCATCTGACAAAATGAATGTATATAAGCAATAGGACATACACAGATGTCACAGAGGCATATTTTGATATTATTTTACCATAGTTGCCAATTAAGTTTGTTACAATAGCTGTGCTGTTATTGTAACTCCAGATCCAGAGCTGTTGCTACATGGCCCACTTTGACACACTTTGTCAGCCTCATCTGTCAGAACGGACTACAATCCCCAGAGGCATCTTATCACCAGCTGCCAGGCCCTCAGATTTGTTTTGGCACCAGTTTCTGTAGTTCCAGTACGCTTTGATAGTGTCAACCTCTTCTGACAGCAAACTACAAGTCCCACAGGCACCTGGTGACCAATTACAGCTCCCGCTGTGTTACTCATATTCACAGCACTGTTCATAAAGAATGTGTTTTCTTTTCATGCTGCCTCTCATTTATTCCCACACTGTCAGTGTATGTGTGTGTCTGGACTTCTTGTGGGTTGATGCTGCACAGACCACCTCCCATTACATCACTGGCTAACACACACACACACACACGCTGGACCTAGAGGGCTGCGCTGGCTCGGTCAGATTACTTCCAGGAGCCATTGTCTCAGAGGAGAAATTGACAGGAAACAGCACTACATCTATTTCCTGTACCCTTCCTGTTTCACCAGACAGACAGGTCTAATAAACAAAAGCAGCACGGATGAAACCCAACGCACTCTGATGATCTGAGGACGTTTTAACAGAAAGATGTTGTTAACAGCCCTTCACATATAAATTTGACTTCATTTGACATGACACTAATATGAAATGGCTGACCAGTAAATGACATAGTTTGTTCATAAGAGCGCACTGATAAGTTCAACTGAAAAATGTCCCACTCAGCACGTTTGGGGCGGCATGATAGCTCAGTGGGTAGAGCAGTCATCTTCCAACCCAAGGGTCAGCGGTTCAATTCTCAGTTACATGTAGAGGTGTCCTTAGATAAAACACCAAAACCCTGTAGTAGTGCTGACCCAAGTCTAGCAGCTGTCCACACAACAATTTCTCCAAGGGGATCAATAAAGTATTAATTATTATTATTTCTTAGTCATCACTTGTTCTTGTTATATAGTGGAGAAACAGATTTTTAAACATCAGTGAAAAGTAAACCTTTATTTATATGAAAATCTATCCATTAAAAACAAGGCAGTAGTCAAGTGTTTTAAAGGATGAAGCATTCTCACTGATTAATTATTTGTTAATCAGTGGATGAATCAGTTAAACCTTCAGCTCTAATCACATAAAAATGGCGATATGGAAGTGGAAAATAAGCACATTTATAAATTTATATTAAAAGAAAAGTGCAACATTTTTGGTAGCTATTGTGCAGGAAGTTAAATGACATTAATGGAAAAAACACATACAGAGATGTCTTTTTTTTGTTGTTGTTTGTTTTCAGGGAAAAACCCTTTTCCTACTAAGCTAAGCTAAGCTAGGCTAACAAAAATTGGCTGTAGCCGTCTATGTAGCACTCAACAGTGACTGCAGTATCACTATTCAAACTGTTGCTGAAAAGCAAATGTCTACTCTTCAGTCAATGATGAAAAAGAGTGTTAAATTGAGAAGGTTTGGTTGGTTTCATGAAAGGTGAAACACACACACACATTCCCTGTCTCACACATTAACTGACATGGAGCCGAAATACTCGAGGGAAAGTCACTTGTTGGTCAAATCCATCATTTACATACTCAATTTAGATTCACCAGCACAGTCTAGCATGTACACATCACAACTACATCACCAGAATGTAAAATATCAGGATTGTGTGTCACTCTGTAGAAGAAAGAGAGGATGTAGGTACCTGCAACAGAAAATTTATTACACCTGGCTCCTTGTTTTCACTGAACAAATCACCTGGTCTTTTTCTCTATTGTTTCTTCTGTAACCTTAAACTAAATATGTGTTCCTCTCCTCCTCTTCCCTTCATCCACTTTGCTTCAATCTATCATTTTCGACGTTTCCCTGCATCTACTACAGCATGGGAAGGTGTCAACTGGTATCTAACAGATATCTGTGACCTCTGTGCACAATGTTTGCAGAAATACATTCCCAAAATATTATCTTGGGTGTGCAACATGCCAAACCTTAACACAGAGGTGATGGAAATCTGCGTTTACATTGTCAGGCATATCAAGTTTATTATTTTTAAGCAACCAAAACTCATGTAAGTACTGTAAATTATTAACAGTGAAAACTAACTGCTTCACACATTCAAAAAATATAGTTTACATTTATGAATAATGTTTATGTAATCCTTTTGAAATATTTGAAACATATTTTAAATCTATTTCAAAAATGTGTCACGTTTCTTTAAAAATGTATTTAAGATGGTTAGAGGTTTAACTAAAGTCAATTAAAGTTTAACTTTACACGTAGTTCTGGCATTATTTAATCAATAAAAGGTACATTTAGGCACTTTGAAAAACTTCAGTCTTAGATACACCTACATTCCTCATGTGATGCTTGTGTAAATTACAGAAATGACGAATACATACAAAACTTTACTTTAAAATTAAAATAACATTTCTTTATTATATCAATACACTGACACCACAGTAGAGACATGACCAATCGGAAAGCCTTCACTGGTTATATGGGGGTCCATTAAGTAAGCAATTATTCTCTAGACACCGGGTGCATCTTTACACTGTCATCTGGTGCAGATAAAATATGAACATATACAGTACAAACAGTATGTATGTAGTATGTTTATCACCCAAAAATCCAAACGTCCACAATAAAACTAGCCTCCAAAGGTTAAAGTAACATTATTAAAGATTTTCACTCTTCTCCCCATCCATCTCCCTCGTCAGGCTCACACCCGTCCCTCGATCCATCACACATCACAGCCGGGTCAATCTGACAATTGAGGCACCAAATTTAGCAACTCATCTGCATAAAAATTCAATGAGACTTGATTTCTTTCCCCGTCATTTTCATAATAAATTAGACAACACGGCGAGAGAGTGAGAATAAGGGAGATATTGCGACTGCTCTGTTGCATTGCTGTGCATGATGTATAAGCATGTGATATATTATAATAGCACGTGTGTGCCATGTTTCATGCATTGCTTCATTTTCCATACTGCAGTATAAAATGGTGGAAAGTCTCTGTATCGGATATTATAATAATCACTCTATTGGAAACCATTGTAACTGAGCACAAAACCACACTGTAACCACG
>JAUBNQ010000010.1:10213840-10224541 GCA_032353495.1 Ctenopoma kingsleyae | reverse complement strand
GTTTGTTACTTAAAGTTCACTTAACTGTTAGACAGTAACAATATTATTGTATGTTATTAAAGCTAAAACACTGTCATGAGATTTATAATACTGTCTGTACAAAGTATAGTTTTGGCTTATTTCAGCCTTTTTCTCACAAGCAAATGTGATTAATGTGTGAAACTTTCACAATCTTATACTACAGACCATCTTTTTTTTATTTTATTTCTGTGAGCCTGGCTCCTACACGGGGAAAGGATTACTGAATTACTGTATTTTATAATGCAAGACAACAGAACAAAACCTCACTGGAATCATGTTTTATTAGGTTTAAGGTGAAAATGTTTCCAACAGGTGCAGCCTGGTCTGTTGCACCACAGTGTTTTTCCCCTTTTTCTAAAATACAGCAGATTCAGAGTCCTCACACGCTGTCCTTACTTCTGTCTGCCAGGGATGATGGATTACTGTACTGTTCAGTGTGTCAGAGAGCAGACGGTCATGAGAGCGAGCCGTGCCCCTCTACACACACCGACACACACACGCCCCTGCTGTGTGTGTTGTTACGGTATGTGTCGTGCTGCAGAAGCTGCGCTGGAAATGGAAATGACGAGTGCATTGTTGATCTCTTGCTCTCACATCACAACACACACAGACACACACACACACACTGAGGTTGTGTGTGCCAGGCCAGGTTTCTGCAGCGCAGAGCAGGCTGGATCCCAGCAGTCACCATATGGACTGGTACTGAAGTCAGAACACAGAACGAGAAGCAGGGATGGATGGAGGGAGGGGGATCCGGAGAGAAGGATGGAGGAATGAAATAAAAGACAGAGGGAGAAAGGAAGGAGGGATTAGGTAGGAACCAATGAGATGAGGTAAGGAAACAAAGATGCAATTGAGGTAATGGGTAATGGAGACAGTGAGTATAGGTGGTATTAAGTGTGGTATTATGTGTGTAGAGAGAGAGATGGAGAATATTTAGAAGGAGGGAAGGTGGGGGGGAGATAAGATTAAGCAGGGATGCATACAAAGAAGGATGGAGGGAAGTAAATGAAATAGATATTTTGGGAATTGTGAATGTTGTAAAAGGGAGAGTGAGGTAGGAAGGATTATAAGAGATGAAAACAAAACAAATAAACAGAATGATGGAGGACAGGAAAGAATGGAGAAGAAAGGAATGAATTGTATGATAGGAGGAATATAACGAGGAAGGAAAGACAGGAATGAAGGAAGCTACGTTAGTGAACAAAAGTGAGGATGAGAGTAGGAAAAGAAAGAGGCAGAGAGGATGAGTGTCCTCACTGTGGATGGAGCAGAGGGATCAGGAGTATAGACAGATGGACGTGCATGATGGGATGGAAAGAGGAGAGAAGATGGAGGGATTAGGAAGAGGGAGGGAGGATGGGCTGGCTCCAGGTGGATGATGGAGGAGCTGTCGTTGGAAGAGCAGAGATGAAGAACCTGAGGGTGCAAAAAGTTTATCTAAAATATGACTAATTTTACTGTTGTCCATAAAAATATTACAGCTCACAATGTTTTCCATCAAACACGTGTTACTGATTAGGTTACTGGTCTCGACACTGGAAATTAAAGAGATGCAGGTGAAGCCAATAACGCTACAAAGATTTGTGTTGGTAAGATTTACTCAAAAAAACTAAGAAAATTACTAATTAATGACTCATCAGTTTTGCTGTTTAAGAAATTCCTTTATTTTTTTATTCCCCTCTCTAAAGTTAAGCTTTTTAATGAATCTACATACAGATCAGGAATTTTCAAAGACCTGGTGACAGACGTTTGATCAGATGTATTTTAAACTGGTTACTTTAGACCAAGAAACTCCCAAGTCCAGCTTCATGAGTCAGGTTTTAAGTCTGCTACGACTTTAAATCAAATGATGCTCAATCACCTGGAGGTCAGTTACGACTTCTGTAGAGAAGTACAGGTATACCAAGAAAAAAACTTAAATCAAATGTGGAATTGTATTTCAAGTGCTAAGTACATTTACTAAAGATTCAAATGTTCAGGTTTTAGTGGTGCATTTCCATTTTAACATGCTTTCAGAGTAAAAACTATACTTCTACATTGTTTAATAATATTTTATTTGTTATTGAAGCCCTTGGGGAAATTGTGGTTTGGACAGCTGCTAGACCTGTGTCAGTGCTACTACGGGCTTTTGATGTCTTGACACCTCGGACATGTAGCTTTGTGGGGACTGAGAATTGAACCACTCACCCTTGGGTTAGAAAACAACTGGTCTACCCACTGAGCTATCATGCTACCTCATTATATTGTATAAGCTTTAGTTATTAGTTACTGTGGGCAATTCTCATCAATGCAAGTTTGAATACAGCTGGACTAGCTTTCACACAATCAGTATCACTATGTTTAATACATTGTGCTTAAAATACATTTTCTTGGCAAAATACTTTTCTACTTTGAGCATGTAATAATACTTATCTCATCATCCAAGTATTAAGTTTGTGTATTTATACCACCTCTGCTGATTTCCCAAATTATTAAAATTTTTCCCTGAACTGGACTAAAACACCTGCAGTTTAAATTCAACTTGAACTGACATTAAGACATCTCTCACAGCCTGCAGGCACACTGGGATTTGTAGTCCTCTTCAGCTGTCTTACTACCGTATTTTCCTCCACAAAGTTCTCTACCTGTGACCGACCTTATGTGCAGGACGTCATGCTATTGGCAAGCAGTGAAAAGAATCAAAAGAACAAGCTGACTGTTTTGTAAATAACAGTTTATTTGAAAACCAGGCGGTGCGTTTTGTGGCCAGTTTAGCTGCTGCCCTGCTTGGCGGCGAGCCTCTTGTCTCTCTCCTCGGCGATGGTCAGACGGATTCCCTTTCCTCTTGGCAGGGACACCCACGGCTTGTTGCCCTGCAGATGAGAGCGGGGTGAGGGGTAAAAAGACGAAATAGTTCATGTTGATCAAAACCGTTAAATTACTGTAAGTGAGATAAGAAACTCATTTAAAATAATGGTGGCTGAACTAGTCTGACTACTGAACAATGAACTGCAGTTTACATTACATACAAGAGATAGTATTGTAGAACATGATGATCAGCCAGGAAACATACTACTAAAAGTTTGAGCTGGTTAATGTGGTGGCCTGTGGTGTGGACTTTTGACAGCAAAGCAAAATTACAAGCAACCAGTTGAACATTAGAGTTCAACATTTATCTGACCTCCAACACTCAAAGTGAAGAAAAGCACAAGGCTGACGTCGCTGCACAAATGTTACAGTTGACGGACAACTGTGCCACTGACAGCTCCGGTCCCATCAGCCGCCAAATAAACGCCAAGCAGCAGAGACATTTTACTACTGACAGTGCACAGGCAAGATCCTAGGATCACGTCAAATCAAATGATTTAACAGCACAAAATACAACAAAGCTTTTTATGATGAGACTGAGGTGACAGTTTATGCCTCACACACGGAGTACATTCATACTCACTACTGTGTGACAGTACACTTTGTCAGATTATACTATTAGATACTGTGTACTTAAATTCACAAAACGCAGACAACCCACTTTGTTTTACATGAGAACCAAGTAGCACTTCACATTTTAAGATGCCTTGACTTGTTGTGATTTGGTGCTACATAAATAAGCCGAATTGAAAATGTTTCTGATGGTACATTTTACTTTGCTAGCATTTTTAGTCCACTTATTTTGTCTTCATCTCTAGTGCTACCAATATTTTTGACTCCTGGTTACATTATCGTTTAATTTATCTTTTTACATAATTAGGTTTCATGGCCTGAAGCGGTCATTAAACTTCACTGTTTTATCTCTGAAAAATGAGGATAACACTTTGTTAGTTTGTCAGTTGCAGACTGTCTCACCAAGGAGCTCAGAACTTCTTAGAGGAATTGGTGATGTATTTTCATTGTTTATCAAAACCAAAAGTGTCATCATTGCTCCAACTTTTTACATTACTGCAATAATTGTAAAACATCTGTCAACTATCTCAACTGTGGGTATGATGGAAATTTAATACCAATGCCAGTCCTGAGATGAGTTCATTAATGTAATGGTTAACTCAAACATATCTGAACTCTGTATCAGACAGCAGTGGTCACAATGTCTCTACGACACTCACCTTGCCAATGATGAAGATGTTGGAGAGCCTGGTAGCGAAGCTGTTGCCCGAGCTATCCTTGACGTGAACCACGTCGAAGGAACCAGGGTGACGCTCCCTATTGGTGATCACACCAATACGCCCCAAGTTAGCGCCACCAGTCACCATGCACATGTTACCTGAAGAGAACAGAGGGTGAAAAACACGTCACAGGGCGTTCTTCACAAAACACACGAGAAGTACGTCATAGTTACTCAAACCTACCAGTATCAAACTTAACGAAGTCTGTGATCTTGCCGCTTTCCAGGTCAATGCGGATTGTGTCATTGACCTTGATGAGGGGGTCGGGATAGCGAATGGTGCGGGCATCGTGGGTCACCAGGTGGGGAATTCCCTTGGTGCCAATGATGATTTTCTTCACCTTGCACAGCTTGTACTGCAAAGAAAAATGAGAGCTGGGTTAAAACAAAACATCCAATGTGCCCATAATTCAACAGTTAAAGACTGATGTCACAATCAATGACAAGTAGCAACCAAAATCTACGAACTTTTGAACAAACAATCAGTCCATGTGTCAAAGTCAAACGGGCCAAGCTGAAATTATCAAGACAGTCTTTCATTTTGGTCAGCTGTCTGTTTCACACCATCTGTGGGTCTAATTCCATCTCAGTGGAGGATTTTAACCAGGGTTTTGGAGACTAAACCAGTCTGAAACACCCACAGCTGATCTTCAAATTTGGCAAGAGGCAACAGTCGAGATCTCACATGCCAATCAGAAGAAATAAGTCAGCGAAGACTTGACTAAGAATCTCTAAACTCAGTGTAACAAACTCTGGATCTTGGTCATGTAGTAAGAACCTACGATACCTGACAATGTATCTTCATGACCTCCAACCTCTACTTTAACTTTAACAAGTGAGATTTCAGATACAGTACAAGAAATAGTGAAAGCTTTCACTGCTCTTTACACTTATTTTCTGACATCTATATTTATACCTAAGGTTATTTCACAGGTAGAACATTAATTATCATCAGTGAGTGAAATCTAAAATGTTCTGATCATGGATGCAGGAACCCGATGCTAAACTAAGTTAATCTTTTCAGTTTCTTACCTTGGCCTCCTCAGCAGTAATGCGGTGCACAGCAAAACGTCCCTTCATATCGTAGATCAGACGGAAGTGCTCACCGGTCTTCTCGATGCTGATCACATCTGGATAAATAAAAATAGCTAACAGTCTTAGCATCCGAAGTCTGTACTTATTCAATGTATGATTCAGTTCAACAGCTTCAGGAACATTCAGAAGTGATTAAAAATCAGTTTTGATACTCAGTGTGCTGATAAATGCTCTACAAATAGCAAATCTAATGACCTGCTAATGTTATCAAGACTTCAATTCTATTTCAATCTAAAACTTTCACTCCATTAGAATAATAAGGAACCATTTTCCTCCTCTGGCTACCAACTTGTCAGCTTGTGTAAAACTAAAGGTCGCGGACTGAGAAAGCCAAGGCCATCAAGTCATCATACTTCATACCACTAAACCTATAATAAGCAAAATCAGTACTGGCATCTTTCTTAGATTGTTCCCACATGCAAACACTGAAATCAAAGCTCTCTGCAATTATTAAAAAAAAACTTGATCTAATGAAATATAGCTTAAATATTTTATTCCAAAAACTCTGCCTGAAGTCACCTAAATTGTAGCCAACTTCTAAAGGATTTTACTTTAATTTTATTTTTATAAATAAAATTCAGCCTCAGATCCTCAGAGAGCTCCTCTCCTTCTCCTCCAGCCTTATTGCCCGTTCTGTGACACTTGCTTGGAAACACTGAGAACTGATGCAGATTAAGTGTTGAGAAACTGAAATTTCTTAAGAGCTAGGCAGACTAGTCTGCCAGTATTGGAAATGGTTTTACATCAAAAACGCACCATGCAGTTTAAAGTCCACATTTTTGTCAATGGTAGTTCAACAAAAGATCAAATTCTCCAACTGTGACAGCACTGTTGACTGAAATGTCTTGAAAGAACAGACGATGTTTGTTTTTGGTTCCCAATTTCTAATCCAGTTAAGTGGGGCAGCTGATGTTACCCCATCTGTTCTTTAATGTGGCTGAAATGTAGCAGAATAATAACTAGTCCTCTTCCAAATGGCAACATCCCATCAAGAATCAAAATGACTCCATCTAGACACTGACACATCTACACAGCTGGCTGCAGCCCATCCCCATTCAATATGGCATTCCCAATTTGACAAATTGAAAAATAAGTAACTCTCAAACTTTCCGAGAAGCCACTTAGTTCAAAGAAAATCTTGTCTATGCCTCAAATTTAGCTTAAGAGATGCAGATTTGCCCTCACTTAACACTTTGCTCCAACAGGAAGACAACTTTGAATGTATACTTGACCGACATCTGTGAATTACTTTGTTATAAGTATTTCAGTTGGAGCTCAGAACTTCTTAGAGGAATTGGTTATGTATTTTCAGCTCATACATCAAACCCACAAATTCATCATTGCTCCTTCCGTCTGCTTATAATCGATTAAATCCTTCAGCATCAAAACCACAACACCACTTTACAGATTGTAGAGACAAGTGCAAACCAAAGAGTTTAACTTGCATCAAAACTAATCCTACACCAGATCTGAGATGTAAAAACAAAAAATACACCTCAACAACTCACCCATGAACCCAGCAGGGTAGGTGACATCGGTGCGGACCTTGCCATCAATCTTGATGAACCTCTGCATGCAGATCTTCTTCACCTCATCCCCTGTCAGGGCGTACTTAAGGCGGTTCCTCAGGAAGATGATGAGGGGCAGGCACTCCCTCAGCTTGTGGGGACCGGTGGAAGGACGAGGAGCCTAATGGGAAGAGGAGAGGAGATATTAACATGTAACTTGCTTGAGGAAGGATGGGGAACCCCCACCTCAAATAATATTTAAAGCAAACACAGCTATAGTGTACATCTCCTGTAGAGCTAAATGGATCAATATACTTAACTTGAAACAGCTTTCAGTCCTTGCAACAGTGATAAATTCTACATGAGCTTAAAATCTACCTCCTCACAGAGCTTCCTACGTTAAAAGTAAATTAAATGTCTGAATTTTGGTCAAATTAAACATCACATTGTATTGTGATAAACTGATCTGATTTTCCTCACAACCTGACATATTGGAAATTTAAAAATTCAAGCTCAAACTCAAGTCAATCTGTAGTATTTCCAAAATCCTTAATGTAGAAAGACATATATTCTACTGTACTACTAATTCAGTCAGCTGTGTATGAGTTGTCAGTATCATTGACCAGGCTAAGTTGGCGGCCTGGTAGCTCAATGGGATAAGCATCAGACTGGAATGCCCCATACCAGGTGTGTCCTTGAGCGAGACGCTCAGCCCTCACTGCTCCCCCCAGAAGGATGGGTTAAATGCAGAAGTCAAATTTCATTGTAACATGCAAATGTAATCAATGACAATAAAAAAAGCTTTTTTCTTCTAACGTTATCAACCTTTCCTCGTCACTGCCTTGGCTGCAACTGTATTTTCTTTAAGCACCGTGCATACAAACCTACCTTTCCACACAACTGTAAGACAACGCGCAACCCAGTGTTAAATGAATGTGATACAAGTGGTGGTGAATAAAGTTACTTACGAAAACTCCGGTGAGCTTGTCAAGCATCCAGTGCTTTGGCGCTGCGACGCGCTTCAGGTGCTTCTTCGGTCCTCTTGCCTGGAAAAGGTGAGAAAAGCGGTCAATAAACGGCAGCAACACCAGCAGCAGTGGTGTCACAGGAGAACCGGAGCCATAAAGGTACAGTTACTGAGAAAGAATCGCCAGAAAACCCGCTACAGAAACAACATACCCGGTTAGTCCCATTAGCATGGCACGATAACGCCGCCTCCACAACCGGCTGCGGCCTAGCTAAGCTAACGTTATCGTACTTTCAAACATGACATATCTCAATATCTCACTTTTACGAGCAATTTTAGCGAAGTGTACAAAAATAGTCCAGGGTCGTGCACAAAAGCGACCCTGCCACTGGCTGACGTATGCGCTGTATCTATTAAGTTAGCCGACAAGCTAACAGGCCGTGGTTGATAAAAGCTAAGTAGGGTCAGGTTATTTTAAATCATCAATAAAAAACAAGATTCGCTACGTTTCACTACAATTTAGACATGTATCAGTATGTTAGACGTGAAATAATAAACTATGACATATATGTATGTAATAAGAGACCACCAAAATGAGATGTTTAGTGATTATTTCAGAGAGGAATTGTGAAGAAAAACAGCTCACCATGTTGGAGTCTGCGGGGAAAAGGACCTCCTATCTTCCGGTATTCAATGATAAGGCGAACTACGGCAGGCTGGGAGGGACACGAGTGCTGAAAGTCGCAGCGGAAATTCTTATAACCAACAAGGGAAACGCAGTATAGCTGGGCCTTTTTTATGAAAATGTATGAAAATGATATAGACACAAGTATGCAAATATAAAGTTATGTCATGTTTGTCGTGTTTGCTTGATGAACCATATTTGTGCTGACACTAGGATATGGGTCTTTGTCACAATATTTATTTGTTAATTTTTTCCTCACACACCAGGATAGTGCACAATTAGATTACAAAAAACGTAAAATTTGAATGTATGTTTTTTTAATGTAACATAACAATTATTCCTACTCTGTACAAAAATGTCCTACCTTTCTTCCACCAGTGGTATGCACTGCAAGTCTGAATTAAGATGTATGTCCAGGATTTTGTGTTACTAATTTATAGGCTGAGGTCATTGTCTAATGTGCAGAAACACCTCCAGGACATGTACAAGGAAAGTAGACTTTCTGAAGCAGCGCTGCAACAGTTAGTCAAATATTTATTTAGTTGACCAACAGAAAATTACTTAACCTCTATTTTATAATGAAGCATTTGATCCAGCAAAATGTGATTTTTTTTTTAAAAGATATTATTCTGTGTATAATATTCCATGGGCTCATAATATCCACCCATGATTCCACAATGGTGAAATCATGTGACGATGAAATACTCTGTCTTACAGTATATCTCTGGGAGTGTCTTTTTTATTTGATATAAAGTTTTAATATCTCTGATTTAAATGGAAAAAAAACAGAGGAGACCTGTTTTTGCCTAAGACTGAAAAACTAAAGATCTGCTGCTTGTGTATCATTCGACTCCATCAACTTCTCTTTCCCTGTGTTTCACACTGTCCTGGTCAGGAAATGCCAGTGTCACAGGCAGATTTCAATCCTGTTTACATATATGGAGATAAAACTCCTCCTGGGTTTATGTCTTCTTCTGCCAAATTATACCAACTGCCGTCTCTCTCTCAGAAGACATTGCTGCTTCCCTCAGGCTGCAGGAACTAATCCCAAAGCCTGGGACAAACCTGGATCCTATTTGCACCTAATAAAAATCCTCACATGTGTGTAGTCACATATGTATCCCTATTGACCCACTTTATTTTCTTATTTCTTTACTTAAAACACGACTCTTCAGAGCTTCAGAGTGTTCTTCAGCGCATTGTGTTTCCAGCAAAATCATCCCACTAACCCACATTTTATTCAGCCCATTTTTACATTTTACAGAAAGACTCAGGGAAGCTCAGCATAGTGGCCTGTAGCCCGCAGCAAGTTGGGGATTCATCTATGTTTTACCAACTTTAATTTGCTGACCCACTTCTTTATAAACATACACTTTTAGTGGCCACACAACCCGGGAGGTTTTATATGTAAATTAAACAAACATTTCTGGAGTCATTTATAGAAATGGACAGAATAGGGAGGTAAAATTTTTAAAAACTGTATAAAGACTGATGGCAACGGTGAAAAGTGAAATTCCTATTGTGGATGACCAACAAGTGATGACATTTAGGAGGCTGATCTGACCTTAAACAGTTATATTGTTATTGCTGGTGTTTGCATTTTATAATCTGGAAAAATTTTAAGCTATATATAAGTGAAGATCAGAGTTTGGCTCCTCAGTAAATACACAGAGTAAAACTTTCCTGATGTAAAACACTTGACTATTGAAGTTAGTGTAGGCCTACATAACAGCCAATAATCACATTATACTGTATACTTATTACACTATCCAATTACTATACGTGTAGCTCTCTGCTCACACTGATATGCACCATCACCACTAGATGACAACAGTGGAGAAGTTCTTATGTAAGTTATTTCCTCCTCTTACTCCAGTGCATTCTGCTGTCAACAATAAGTCTATAAGAAATCTATTTAAAAGAGATATCACCACAATACCAAACACTGCTTTGTACTGGAATCGTTTTGTGGATGATTTGTCATGGGAAAAGGTCTGGCTTTTACCTAATCCTTATTTGATAACTAATAAAGTTAAAGAGGTATATTTTAAACCCAAGTTAAACATACTGTAGAAAATTCAGAACAAATATTAATGCAGACTGTACATTTAGCTCTCTTTAGTACTCTCCTGAGACTGCTGTCCATTTATTTTGGTTATGTGTGAAAATATTTTGGAGTGACTGCACCTAACACGCATACTGAAGACGGAAAAATGTACTATTAGGCTGCCTGGAAACTGCCAGTTCTTAATCTCAGTTATATGTCTCTAATATACTAATTTAA
>JAUBNQ010000010.1:10186843-10197096 GCA_032353495.1 Ctenopoma kingsleyae | reverse complement strand
TATTCTCTGTTACCAAGTTTAAAATGTGTTAATTTTCCGTCAGCTGCTCGTTAATGATGCAAAATAAATCTCAAATTTCCTATAGTTTTTTTTTTTTTACTTTAAAAAATAGTACAAAAAAACCAAAACTAGACAAACAAAAAAACAACAAAAATGACATGTCACATGAATCAAGAAACGTAACCTGAATAACTTGGATTTTAATGTCTGACAAGTTCTCCACTATTACAGGAGTTAAAACTATAAAAACTGTTCAAACTTGTTGCTCAGGGTCCACTTACTAGCATTTTCTGGAGCTTTTGACCACATTCTGCAGCTGATGGAGTTGGAAGCTGGTGAAAACCACAACACACAGATAAAACCTAGTCTGTAGCTCTCGATTTATTTTGTTAAATTACTGTTTCCAAACACTTATAAATGATCCAATTCATTTTTCAAACATTTGTCTTCTTTCTTAATGGCGTTTCGTGCTGCCAACACATAGCTCTCACTTGTTTTTCCCAGTGTCAAAAATCCAACATGCATCTCAGCATCACTAGGAGGATTTGCTTAGCGTTCACTTTGGTGTGCAGCAGTCGTGTAATGTTACTCTGCCACATCACAAAAACTACAGCTGGAGCGATTAAACAAGATTGAGATGGTTTCCGAACAGCTACAGACATGGAAATTATCAGAGGTAATTTGTATCTATTTTTAGAGCTGCTTAGGAATCTCAACAACTGCAATCTTTGCCATCTGACTTTTAAAACTTAGAATTACCTCACTGTCTGTGCATTTATAATATATGTGAGTATTATCATTATGGTATCAAATATTGCAAATACTTAAGTAAAACTCAATATAAAAAAGCAAACGAGTAAAACTAAAATCAATTTAATGCAGACACGTTACAGTCAGCACCAAAAAAGAATCCAGGTTCAATACATCAACAACAACAACAGACAATATCATGGTTTAGTTGAGAATGACAGAAACATGAGAAATATTTTGATTTCCAGTCCATCTGCAGTCACCTCTCCAGTCATACCAGTTTAGAGCTGCTGTTTTTGTCAAAACCTCCTTAAAGTTCATGTAATCTTTGTTATACTGTCTGTGGAAAATCCTTTTTAACCTTCCCTGCATATTTTCCATTTAAAATTCCAAACTCTGTCCAGATGTTTAATTTGTACTTTTTTGCCCACAGGTCAAGACAATGTCAAAATGCATAACTGGCTGTTTATCTGTAAACTTTCCAGGTTTCTTGAGACATTTCACAAACTTTTCAGGACTTTCCACACCTGTTCAGAAACCCAGGATTTTTACAAGTATAATGGGGCATTTGAGGAACATAGTTGTTTCACTTTTTGTCTGTTATAGTCCTTATTATTCATCAGGGGACTAAAATCCCAGCAGCATGGGGGTGAACATGAAACCAGACACCTGAACAATCTGTTTTTCCATTTAGTTTAAAATGTTGGAGTGATGCAATGCACATACTTACATCAAAAACCTGACTATAAAACTGTAATATAATTCAGTTTTACCTAACCATGTCATAAAATCTCTTATTCACACAAACACACAGACAAACATAGAATTCCAAAAACAGTGAACATTGTACAGCGACCACATCACCCCCTCCCCCTTATTAAACTGTTTTCCCCTGGAAACACTCAGCTAATGTTTTCCAAAACCTTCTCTTGCTCTTTTTCCTGCCTTCATCCCTCCCTCATTTGCTCCATGCCTCAGGGCCGAAGGGGTCCGCTTCATATTGTCTTCATTAAAGCTGCCGAGCATCGACCTGGTTTGAAAACGTGGTGTTGGTGTGTGTGTGTATGTGTGTGTGTATGTGTGTGTGTGTGTGGAGAAGGCTGAGGCTGCCGGCTCCTAAACCACATTCTTTAAATTCCCTGTAAACAAGAGAAAGACAGAAATGAGAACGGTGAGGGGGCTTACATGGGTGAATACAAACACACACACAAACAGGGAGGACAGGGTCAAACTTGTCACATTAAGCAGGATACAAGATGAGGCTAAATACACATATTGGACACCAAAAAGATGGAAGCAGTATGGAGGAGAAACACACATATAAACACACTTGTACCAATGGAAATGCAAAATAACATCTGGCTGAGGTAAGCTCTGTCACTCCAGAGGAAATACAAGCACGCAAAAAGGGAATCAATATGGAAATGACAACGTTAAGCAACACTGCAAGTTCATTTGCATGAGGACACAGATTGGTTTCTATGCCTGACACATACACAAGCTTTTGGACACAATAGCTACATTAAAAAGTGCAGTCATGGTTACTTTATATGTTACACTGAAAACAATGCTACTTTGTTTGTCTATTGTCATGTTAATTGGCCTAATTAAGCAAAATAAACATGCACATGCGTGTGTTGTGCACACACAAGCTTGGTGGATGAGTAATTGCCCTGACAAATGTCAAGCTACACTGACGCAGTGAGGGAGGATGTCCTGTTTCTCGGCCATTGTGGAGCTGTCAGTGGACTCCTGTCATGTTCTGCCTACAGTGACAATAACAACAGCTTTATCAAGGACCACGATGGAAAAACATAAACAGTCTGTAATACTTTAGAGTCTCAGAAACTACTCATTTCAGCTTCCATTTCAGCAAGATTAACATACTACAAAGTTGTTAAGTTCTGGTACATTTTGTTACAATAAAAATGCTGATAATCTAAATTTGCAGCCAACTTTTTTTGATGCACTTGTCAAATAAGTTGAGCTACTTTATCATATAACTCCCTATTGTCCACATGCTCCTGATTTGGAATCACTGTTTTACTCCAACTGTCCTACACAGACACAGACTGCTAAATTGAGTCTAAGTATGGCCGAATACTGTACTTTCCACTATGATATAATGGAGTGAGTCTGATTCTTTATTAGTTTTTAAGCCTAAAAGCCTCAAAAGTCTTAATTCAGGGCAATAACGTCTTTTTGATGCTGTAGCTTGTTGTTGTGCTTGTTGCCAGTAGAAAAGAATGTGTTTTAGGTATTATTAAGACTGTTCCATTTGCTTCATTACATAATTTGTTATAGTTTGTCCGACACAATTTCAGGCAGTAAATCTTAATTACAAAAGGTATTTCTAGCTATAAGTGAGTCACATCAGATTCTACATAAGGCAACTGGGGACAGATACAGTCGTCCGTGGGCAAATGCATCCAGGGCAACAGCAGACAAAGCAAATGTTTATACTGTAACAAGGGGAAAAAATCATGACATACTTAAAACAGGAAAAGAGGTCACATATAAATCCTCACCAAAAATAAAGAAAAAAACGTGTACAGGATATTTAACATTATAAAACTGACTAAACTCTCTTTTATCAGTTTAATTAGAAGAAATGTGTTATATTGTGCAATATTCCTGTATTCATTTTTCCTCTCCCTCTGTCTCATTCTTCTCTCCCAGCACTTCCTATCAGTGCTTTCACTGTTCTCATCCCCCACTCTCTCACTTGTTTTTTTGGTGGTGAAAAGCTTATCTCAACAATTTAAACACATCACCTTAGGCTCTAAAGACTTGCTTTTCTGTTATTTCCTCACACTGTTCAGATTAGTTTATTAATTGAAAAATATATTATTATAAGATACAATGCAGAATGACTTTCTATTTGTGACTTGATTATTTTTGTCCTTCTCTTCATCTCTTCGCTTCTTTTCTTTTTCCACATGTAAACAATAAATTCTAGTAGAATGACAAGTATCCATGCGGGCCTCTGATATTCACTCCCTGCAAATGTTAATCTATCAACATCTGTGGGAGGGTCTCATACTGTGTGTGTTTTAAGTGGTATTGCTGGAAGTTTGAATTTATACATTCAATGAATGTATCTCTTGTGAGGGTGCAAAACCTAGCGTGTATTGTTATATTTTGTGTGTGTGTATTGTGTATGAGACATGACAGTCAGATGACTGTCAGCAAGGAGAATAATTAACAAGCAAGTGACGAGCAACTGGAGCAGGAAGACCTTGCAACATTTCCCTGCTGACACACACAAAGATAATATAAGATACAGTCACACAGAAAGGCTGGCAGTTTACTCACACACACACACACACACACAGTTCACACTGATGACACTGAACCCACACGAACAAACAAGCAGGCCTTGGGGAAATCACGCTACCAGAGTCTCGTAAACACAGAACTGTGAATAAACAAACAGCTGCTGCCGCCTCTGACAATCACCTAATAAAAGTAACATTTCAATTAATATGCACGCTTAACAAGCCTCAGTGTAAAGCTGCACAAAGCTCTCTTCAAATGTCATATTTTTGCACTGGTTTGATGCTTTTCACATTGAGTATCATACTGCATGTTTAATTTCCCATTTCCATAGAAACTACACTGACTGACCAGCTAAAGTTGGGGCAATAATAAAAGTCAAAATGTATCTGATGAATATGAGACATTTTAATAACTTTTTAGCCACTCCAGAACTGTCCCTGCATCAAATTAAAATTGTAATCTATCCGATGGCTGCTGAGATATGGTCCTGCCTGATTGTACCAGACTGCAGAGGATAAATCGTCATCACCTCTGTAAAAACGTTTTGCCTACATTTTTACAATCAATGATAAATGTCAGCTTCAGATTCAAGTTTCCAAATCAACAAAAATGCTAAAAGTGGACTATTATGTGCAAAGTAACATCGTAGCATGTAAACACAATACTGTAGCTTTTATATGCCAAATGTCAGCATGTTAACAGCCAAAGGTTATTTACTTTAAATACAGTATGTTAACTGTGGCCATGTTAGCAGGCTACTTTTAGCTAGCAAGTACATTTTATTTCTACTTTCCACGACTCAAATCAGAGGGTAACATTTTTATACAGGTGAAAGAGAAAATAGATTAAAAACAAAATAGAGTGAGTTATTAGAATGCTAATGTTAAGAGACTGAGGAAGTCACTTGGATGAGCGATGAAACCACTGGAAAAACTGTACAGATGAACAGAATCAACTTTCTGGGGCTAATGTTAGCACTTAGCTTAACACAAAGATGAGCCCAGTGTGGCCAACTCTCTATCGGCGGTCCTAAAACTCGATAGAAGTTGCTAAATGATGTCATTGCCTAATTTGCGTAATTGACTATGTGCATGTAATTGTAATGGCCGCTGTAGGAGAGAGGAATAATGTCCTGGGAGAGACAAAAAAAATGTAAAACACACCCTATATAGGTTTAAAACTACAAATGAACTTCAGCTGAGTGTGACTGTCAGCAGGTCTGTTGAGTAAAATGGCCCCTATGCAGACAATAATGCCTTTTAATTTAGCTGTTAACAAGGCCTTTCTGTTAATGACACGGTCACCATTTCTTGCAAGTACAAAATGGAATTTTGTTATACAATAGTGCGCTATGAGCACATTTTGGTATGATTAATGTGTGTAGTGTTAGTTAAACACATGGATTAGGGACATAACACATGCTCAACTACAGATTTTTGGGAAGATTCAAATCTTTATGGTCCATTCGTGCCAATAGACGGAGTAGATGTGGGCACACACACACACACAAACACAAACAGGCGAACGCACACATTCAAACATACAAACTCAGACTGCCAAGTTTCTCAGGGAAACCAATGTTTATAAGCAGCACAGCACTTCCAAAACCAGAGAAACACTTATCCACCCCAGTGATGTCATGTGGAGACGTTTGCCTAGAGCGTGTGAGTCTCTGTTAAAGCCATTCTTATTTAGTGGTTATGTGTATGCATTAGTTAAGTCTGTAGACATGTATGTCGTTCTTTAATCAGAGACAGAGACAAAAAAGGCACGCACACTTCCTTTAATATTTAAAATTATAATACTCTCACTTCTCATTGAGGTTTTGGTGTCTTGCTTGTTGTGTGGTAGAGTGTGTCTAAAAAGTAGTTTCTGACACGACAGAGAGCAGAATTTGGTAGAAGAGACATAAAGAGAGGGAAAAAAGAAGACATAAAACAGATGTGATAGATTGAAGTTGACAGAAACGTTGGTGGTAGAGGGAGAAGAAATGAAAGAGAAGTGGGCAAAAACCCCTGGATTCACATTTAAACGGATGAAAATGACAGAGAAAAAGATGAAAATAAATGGTCAAGAGAGACACATGAGATCATCTCAGTACAAGTGCAAATAGAAAAGACAGGCAAAGAATGCCAAGTATAACTGTTTTCTTTGTTTTTACGAATTGTGATGATTGAAATGTATAAAAAAATTGAAGACATTGTGAAACAAAGTATTATTTTTCCTAGACTGAAACATTTCTGCCTGAGTGAAGAACAAGGGATCTGATGAATAAAAGATACAGCAGCCAAACACACATTTTCCCTTCTTCTCTACATCTATAACTTCTCTGCATTTCATTTGTCCTCTCTTTTCTTCTCTCCATCCATCCCGTTCATCCACTCATTCCATCTGTTGCCCCTAATAAAAGCCGTATGACTGGAAACCAGCGATACTTTCAGCCTGTTGTGATGATTTAATGCGAGCCAACAGACCAACTGAATTCCTGCAAATAAATTTCTGTTTCCCTGATTTGATGTGACCTACAAGAGAACAGAGAACCTAATATTGTTTGGATTAACTGCTCCAATATCCAACATAGTTTTGTTATTTTCTAGAATACGATGACCTGTTCTGTTTGTTCTATTTTATGACGTTTCAGTTGCTAACTGATACCATGTCTTCTCTTAATGTGGATAAAATTTGAGAACATATTTTTCTCCCCACAATGGCTTCCTAGTCAAAATGAGCCGGAGTATTCCACCACCGAAATGGAGCTTTTTAAACATCCTCCCTGGTGAGCACATTTGACAGTCAGGCTGGGGATGTACTTGCTTTTAACTGAACGTTTGCTCATGGTGACCTTGTGTCCCCTGTGAGGGAGCACTGGTTGTGCATGTCATCAGACATTAACGTTACGCATACACAGGTTCAAATCGAGCACATGACTGTGTCATAGAATCGGAGCAGCACTCAACCACTTGGAGCCACCTTTGAATCACCACACTTTTGAGAAGAACAAGAGCAATGTTGTTGGTATCGTTTCTCTGCTGTGATCTCATGATTGTGTACCTTAAAATCTCAAAGGAACCAAAGAAACAAAAAAAGTAGTACCAACTATGAGTATGTTATGTAACTATACAATCCAGCAATGCATTGCGCCACATTTTACACATGTAAAAACTACTGCAGTACAATGCAACATGTGACAACTAGTGTCTGAAATGTCAGTTTTCTGCTCACTATTGAGTATGCGGTCATCAAAGTAGAGAACATTAAAACAGAACACAGGGCTTTCTGCCAGGTTGTGGGAGTCTGTCCACAGCATCCGAGGTCCATACATCTGGTTGTCTCAAACTGCCATTTCTCTCCGATTTCTCTTCCAACATAAGTCTTACTGTATGAAAACATTGCTTGCAAGAAACCATATCCATGCCCATAATCGTTAACATGTTGCACGCACTGCAACTTTATTTGAGCCTAAATCAAAACTAACAAAAGCACATCCCTGCTCTCTCCATCCATAACCACTGCACCAGCACCACGTTAAGCATCATGCCACTAACACTGGTGCTGGTAGCTGTGTAAAAACATCACTGGAGCAACTTTAGGTCAGCTTTTTTTTGTTTAGTGTAAATGGAAAAGGTGTTTATGTTATAGTAGAGTGATTTTGGACACAGCCACTGTGTAAGGAGACTACTGTTCATTTTCACTTGTGTGCAGCACAAAAGCACTCCAGAGCCTGACCTGTCCCAACATGTGTCTTTTACTAATCCAGATGGTGCTTCAGAGAGGACCGGACTGGAGGACTGGAGAAAGAACAGTTTAACCCTTTGACATCTATAATGTTCCTGATTTGAATGCCAGAAAGAAAGTCTAGAAGTCTAAGAAATTTGCTTGTGCAGGTAAAGTTAATGAAAGAACAACCTTTCCTTCCACAACAGCTACACTGTGGTGCTCTTAATTTACAGTAACTGGAGAAGCAGAGTTTCACTGAAAGGAAGTGCTGAGTCAAAATTTCTTAATTGAAGAAAGACTATAAAAAGTTTACTGGAGACCTAAAATAGTTCTTTAAATTTAGAGTAAATTGAGATGCAAAAAACATTATAAGACTGTTAGAAAAACATCAAACTAGATGTTTGATGTTGTTTAAGGCAAAGCCAGTGTTGACTTCTGTGGTTTGGAGGAAACAAAATACATCTCTAGTTTTCAGTTGTGCTTATGAATAACAAAAGAAAATCTTCAATCTTTCAACATGAAACATGACCACATTGTGGCTTGATTTCATTCTTCTTACTCTGTCCAGAAACCACAGATTATTTTAGCACCTTTTGTTCAATTACTACTACATGCTGTCCTCCATACACAGATAGAATCAATAACTGCAAGTGTCAAATGGGCTTCACTAACGGAGTGAAGAGAAGACAGGTTTCCTGTTGGTCTGCAGTTAACACTTTTACACACCTCAACATCTGTAAGACAGCAAATCACATTTCTCTTTCTCTCCAAATCATGGCTACGTACAGTTTAATGTTCGGAAAATGAACTCTACTGGTAGATGTATTTGTCGGTTGTTTGTATTTTTGAGAGTTCCCGACCTCTGTTCTTTACAATAATTATCTTGCTGCTCAACGTTTCGCCTAAGTTTCACCTTGCGAGAGGATCTCTCCTGGGTGTTGTGGGCTGTCAGCACAAAAACCAGAGACTTAGGATTAAGCTTAACCACATGAATGCAGACACACAGACTCCCAGATAAATATACTAACATAAAGGAACATATAGATTAAAAGAAAGATGCAAAGAGGAGAATATCACATGTTTCAAGACTGTGGCTACAAGAGTGGGGTCGACAGTACACACACACACACACTCGCACACATGCAAAGGGATGTTAAGAGCCAGAGGGAGGTGGAAAAAAAGAACAAGTCATACTTTCATCCCCCACAGACGTATAGCAACATGAATAGATACATGAAACCACACATAAAAAGAGCCACGAAGAGACAAAAGGGCTTTTGGTGAGTGAGGGTTCAAGGGTGGGCGGGCACACACACACACACACACACACACACAGACACAGACACACACACACACACCTGTTTACCCTCCACACCCTCTCCCACAAACAGACACACCTGTGCATCCACATCACACACACACACACACACCTTTGATGGTGCTGATGACCTGGTCCAGGTGTTTGGTGTCATTGCGGTCTGGCCGACAGCTCGGGCTGATCTCCAGTGAGTAGTCTGGTCCATATTCTGTAAAGAACTAAATCACAGACAAACACACATTACTTATGGATGTACTGATTTTAAAATGGTGTTTCTTTACTTTTCTCTTATTCACAGTTGAACTTTCATCCTTCACATCTGCACACAGTCACTGCTGCAGAGTGCCAAAGAACACTTTCTCCTCTCCTCTCATTCTTTAAAAAAAAATACAGTTCCCTTCCTGGAAAAATGTAGGCTTGGTTTGAACACTGACAAACTGGATTGTGAAACTGACTGGTGATGAATATTTACACAGGCTTTTAGGGATAATTTCTTTGAAAAAATGTTGAAATACATTCAAAACAGTAGAACATATCAAAAGACTATCTTCCAAATATTTGGCTACACACTTTTTTTGCATCAAGCTCTCTTCTCTCCTCAACAACAAATACCATTTTCATTTTTTCAGGTTGATCTTCTGATATCTTTTACTGTATAAAATTACTTAAAGCAATACGAACAGCATAGTACTGACAGGAGAGGCTGAAGGGTAAGATTCTATTCTATTTATTCTTTGTCATAGTGGTGCAGTGAGCTAAATGCTAACACTTAATACACTTGTGATGATGCTAACATGCAGGTGTAATGTTCAGTGTTATTTTAACATGTTAGCATTCCAATACTTGCTAATTAAGTAAAGCTGATGCTCATGGGAATTTCTTACTGGAGTTTAATCATAAAAAGTATTGCACGTTACATTTTTGGAAAAGTCGACAATCAAACCTTTTGCAATTCATCCTCAGGGAAATATTAATGTGTGCAACAATCTAATAGTTGTCCAAAAGTCAGAAGATCACCAAAGTCATCCTTCCACTGGACACCATTATATTCAATTCAGTTCAATTCAGCTTTATTTATATAGCGCCAATTCACAACATAAGTCATCTCAGGACACTTTACAGTGTAAGGTTTAAGACCTTACACATTATATAATTATATACAGAATAATGTAGAAAACCCAACAGTCCC
>JAUBNQ010000010.1:10118169-10131055 GCA_032353495.1 Ctenopoma kingsleyae | reverse complement strand
TTAACTGTGTTTTTTATTCTGTCTCATTTTTATTTTTCATAGAATTTTATTTGTTTGAGCTTTTCGATTAATTTTATTTTTTATTTTTATTTTCGTTTTTTGCTGTGGAATATTGTTCAGCACTTTGGTCAACTTAGGTTGTTTTTAAATGTGCTTTATAAATAAAGTTGATTTGATAATTCTATGTATTCACTAATATATTCCAAAAATAAAGATTGCAGGAGCGGTATAAAAAACTCCAGTCTGTGTACAGTAATATATCGATTAGTTTTGCAATATTGTACAATCACTGCATTTAACGGTTGCAAATATTTGGAATTTGATTTTGGCTCCTGTTCTTTAATTAGTTACATCATGTTTTCTTTTTAACCTTGAGAAGAAAATCTGGTTCTTCCTCCTATTGTTTTTGTCAAAAAAGGATTTATTCAACCTTTTGTTGCTGATTCTGTAAGGAAATCAGGAAAAAACCTCTGTTTTCTGTTTGTGTTCAGTTTGACCTCTTTCCTCCATGTAAATCTCACACGACCTTCCTCAAAGGCTCCTCCTGATAGTGGGGTCAAGGAGAAATGAGAGGCAAACATAAAAGGTTTATTAACCTCTGAATGGAGGGGCCACTGGGTGCAAACCATATACATAAATAAATAGATTCCATGACTGGATATAGGATTTGTCTTTGCTGGTGGATGGTTTAACAGCAGGTTTTTGACCTTAGTGAAGAGCGCCATCTACTGGACTCAAAATTGAACAATTTCCTGAGCATTTTGTGTTACAAAATGATTCAGTACATAGAATAAAAAGTCAGTAACTTAGTTTGTTAATATCATGTTTTACAAGTCATATCTATGGTTTCATAGACTGAGATGTTTTTATCTTGTACTTTCTCTAGAAATTGTGTCTGCTAGCAGCAACTGACATATGTCAGATTTATTTTACTGTTGAAGAAAAAATTTGTGTTTACTGTATTAACCTTTCATGACTGCTTTGTTGTTTTATTGATTGCTATCAATTTCTCTCTTTTTTTATGTTGTTTGTTGCCTTTATTTGAGAGCTTTTATAGAGTGTGAGGAAATATGGGGCCAGGAAAACCAAGGCCAGGACTTGGACCATGGACATTGCAGTTACAGTGGTGTGAAAAAGTGTTTGCCCCCTTCCTGATTTTTACTTTTTTGCACATTTGTTACACAAGGTTCAGATCATCAAACAAATTTAAATATTAGACAAGGATAACACAAGTAAACATAAAATGGAGTTTTTAAGTGATGATTTTATTTATTAAGGAAAAAAGCTATCCAAACCTATATTAGCCCTATGTGACAAATTGCTCCCCTGTTTAAAACATGAAGTGACTGCGGTTAATCACGTTTGTTAGACACCTCAGTTAAATATTCTAGTCACACCCAGGCAAGGTTATTGCCAGACCTGTTGAGAGCCATTATCCACAAATGGAGAAAACTTGAAACAATGGTCTTCATCTACATCTAAAGAACTGCAGGCCTCACTTGCCTCAGCTGAACTCTGTGTTCATGACTCAATGGTAAGAAAGAGTCTGGGCAAA
Source organism: Ctenopoma kingsleyae (assembly GCA_032353495.1). Classification (NCBI taxonomy): domain Eukaryota; kingdom Metazoa; phylum Chordata; class Actinopteri; order Anabantiformes; family Anabantidae; genus Ctenopoma; species Ctenopoma kingsleyae. The sequence goes on along the minus strand of JAUBNQ010000010.1, from coordinate 10,129,500 downwards.
AATGGTGTCCATGGCAGAGTTCCAAGGCAAAAACCACTACTGACCAAAAAGAACATAAAGGCTCGTCTCACTTCTGCCAAAAAACATCTTGATGATCCCCAAGACTTTTGAAAAAATATTCTGTGGGCTGACCAAAAAAATTGGAAATTTTTGAAAGGTGTGCATCCTGTTACATCTGGTGTAAAACTACCACGGCATGTAATAAAAAGAACATCATACCAACAGTCACGCATGGTGGTGGTAGTGTGATGGCCCAAACAGTTATTAGGTTTAGTGGACAATTACTTTGCTTATTATCTTTGTCTAATATTTAAATTGGTTTGATGATCTGAACCTTTTAAGTGTGAAAAATATGTGAAAAAGTAAAAAAATCAGGAAGGGTCGAACAGTTTTTCACACCACTGTATGTGGTATGTGTCTAACCACCAGGGCACCAGAACAATAATTATTTAATCTATTATGTTTTGTCAATTGTTGAAATCAACTTAAAATGAAGTTATTTCATGGCAGAAACTTCATTCACTCACTATTCTGTTATGTGTACTAGTTAGCATATAGAGAGTAAACTTAAACTAGATCTCACCTACTGACTGTTGTCTTCTAGCTTTAAATTGCAGATTTCTAATATATTGGTACAAATATGAAGAATTGAACTACTCTACGTGCCAGAGCTTATTTTTACCAAGGTGATTATTCTGGCAAACTTTAGTTTTTTAAGGGTTTTAAGGTTTAATGTATTTAATTGTACAACTGTGTCGTGTGAAAAATCTGCACTGTAAAAAGTATGCCAAAATCCAAGTGTGACCAAGACACATTCCTTTATGTACTGTGCCTTTTTGCCAAGAGTTACAAGAGATCAGTACTACTCATGTCTGTTCGGCAAGTCTGAAACTACCACCCACCACCAGACTGTTCTTCCACTGAAAAACGTTATGTGAAAAAGTGACGAAAACGCAAAAATTTTAGAAAAGTATTTCTGAAATCGCCTTTCAGGGCCTGCTCAGTAGTTGTTTTGCAGCTTTAAGTTAAATTGCATGACCTTCCTCAGCAAATCCATTTTTGAGAACTTTAACTTCTTTTCATCCACATTGACCTAAATGTTGAGGTTTGGCAACATTTCAGCAACATAAAAAAAAAAAAACTGGAATAAATTTGGCTTTAGAAAATATGCATTTCATTTTATTATTCATTTTCACTTGTAATAAAAAAATTCTCTTCCACTACAACACTTGTTTGTTCTTTTTCAACACTGTTACACTGCTTCATAATTCTTCATCTTGTTTTATAAGCCAGGCCCGTAGCAGCATCTACATTTTTCCCAACACCCCTCCCATTATAAATAAGTACAAAATACAGATCGTAAACAGCAAAAATGTAACGTCACAAGGACTAAATAGTTACATCCAACGCAGTCAACCTCTTGTCCATTAAAATTATTTTTAACAGGTTTTTTTTTTTTTTTTTTTTTACTACACAGAGGAACACGATCTGACACAATGGCAACACAATATCTCAGAAATACCCACACACACACTTATTTCAGGTGTTTTTGCAGATTCTTCAAAAGTGCCCAGTAAATTCAGTTTAATATTACAAACTAACCAGTGGTTACTTCTAAAGTTAGATCAGTTTTCTTAAAAAGGTAACCCTGATGTTTATCAAGTTTCTGTAGAAGGTAAATTAATTTAGTAAATTTACCACTTAAATTAGTTAAGTTACCTTCAAGTGGTTTAAAGTGCTTCCAAATTTGCCAGATCTCTATTGAGTAGGAAAATCACATTAGTGACTATGATTTAGCTACCAGCATAATCACCTCCACAGTGCTTTCTACCATATAGGATCACAGTACAATTATTAAATTAGAAAGAAGGGACTCTCCCTCCATCTGCACAGCCCATAGTTCACATCCATCAGCTGCCTTTTAAAGTACTTTAACAGGGACGATGAAAATCTGAAACCACAATTTCCTCCCTCAGGTCTCAAGCTGTAGATCAAACAAATGACCCATTAAGTCTGTTCCCTTTAGTTTCGTTTCTCAAAGCATATTTAAGTAATTTAATACCACTCCAGAGTCTTTAGCGACACGTGCACGACTCTGCCACCATGTCTTCCAGTTCCCTGTACTCCACCTTCTTCTTGTGCACCACCAACACACTCATGGGCATGTATTTATAAGGCACGCACGACGGTGGAGGAACGTCCCCAACCCCCAAGTCATTAATGACTGTCTGGATGATGGCGTGGTTGGGGGAATGGTAGCCATAGTGCAGCACCCTTGGGCAGTCTCCTTGACAGAACCGCGGGTTGTATACTGGTGGGGCGATGAAGTAGTGACCCCAGCCAAGCTCATCGAAGGAGAGGCGGAAGGAATGGAGCTTACAGCGGTTCTTGGGCATGCTAGTTTTGCGTTTGTAGTTGGGGATGTCTGAGACAATCGAGGCAGAGTCGGGGGTAGAGAAAGAGGAGGAGGAGGTAGGGGCATTTTTCAGAGCGTCCAGTGAAGGATCTTTTGGCTCTGAAGATGTGGAGTCTTTCGAACGACGACGACGGTGAACCGAAGGGTGCCACTGCCCTATCTGCCTCATGAGGTTTTCCCCTTCAACCCCAAGCAATTCCCCCATCCAGTCCTTCACTTCCCTCTCCTCCTCTAAGTACAAAAGAAGAGATGGGACTTCAAGGTGAGGTTCCTCTATCTGTTTTCCTCGTAGGCGATTCCACCACCACAAGAGGCTGCCATCTTCTTCAGAAAGCCCATGTTCTGTGCACCAGTACTGGACAGTGAGGGTTAGATGTCCTCCTGAGCCCTGGTTCTTCCCCTGCACGTGTCCACTGACGTGTGCGGTGATGTCAGTCTCTGTCCAATGTTCATTGGGCTCCAGGGTGACCAGGCTCTCTTTACCCAGCGAGGTAATCTGAGCTCTGCAACGCGGAGGCTCTGAGCCCTGGGTGTCAGTGCTGAAAGTTGTGGACGAAGAAGAGGAGGGAGAAGAGCGGAGGTGGATGAATGAGGCTCTGACCAGCTGTTCTGAGGGAAGAGTGTTGAGGTTGTACTGTACTGTGAAAGTGTAGTGGTGATCTGAAGGAGAGATGTAGAATGGGAAAGCAAGAAGTCAGTATTATTTGCAGTGCACTGATGCTTTTAATCCCTATCTAGCCATTCTGAATCAATTTGAAAAATTATAACAAGGGAGGCCAAAATCTAACATTTTCTGTCAACATTAAACCTGAACTGAAGGTATCAGAAACAAAGATCACCAATCTGATACTGCCACTTTTACTTTATAAACTCATAATCCCATTGAGCAGTCAGTATAAAACATTAAGTGTCGGGCTTCCCTGTTACTCGTATGGTTACCACAGTTTATTTAGCAGTTCACTGAAGGAGCACATGGAAGTCTGAGCTTTGTTTGGGAATCATGAATGAAACACAATAGCATTTTGGGACATGAACTGGCAGTTAACTGACCTAAAATAGTTTTTCCTGCTCAAATAAAAGGCGGATCCACTTTACAGAACATGAACAAGGCAGTCAATGGCAATCTTTAAGCAGATTAGTATATTAGCTCATTCACCTCTTGACTGTGGCAGGTAGTGCACCGACGACGCCGTGGGTTTCAACAGGCGGACGGTGTTAGAGCCGAACTTTCGGTGTTGTTTGGGCCTGCCGTCCGGTTCGGCAGCGCTCCTGTACAAATTTAGCATGAACTGTAGATTCTGGTCCGCTTTCTGCTCGTCCGACAGCGGCCGGTGGTGCGCACCTCTGTGTTTTGCGTTCTCGTTACTCCGACGGCTGCGCTTCAACGCGGGGTGATGAGAGGCCATTTTCGGCCCGGCTACAACTCCGGTGCAGGTGGAACTCAACAAGAAAATAAAACAGGATAGGATGCAGATACAGAATAAGCTGTGTTTGGTGCGGGTCGCCGTCATGTTTGTTATAAAACCTCTGGTGCTAGCGAGCTCCACCAACGAGGTTTTAGTTGGCAGCCGTCCCTCGCACGGCCAAGGACGTGATATACAGGCTCAGCTGAGAAGTGGTCATTATCCACACGACAATCAACTTCCTGAAATTGACCGTGACCCCAATTAACCCTTCGGATGCACAGAAGCCGCCCATAGACGCGCACGAAAGTATGTGATTGGTGCGTAAAGACGCTGAAATGCCATGACGCACCGTGTCTTGTTTGGCACATTTAGTCTAATTATTTTGTGCATAATTATGTGTTTGTGTTCTCCAAAACACCAATACTTTCACACTGGTAAATATGCTTTATACATTATACTCAAACTGAAGTCATTCATTTAATCAGTTTCTGTAGTGAATGTCACTATGCTCCTCTGTTGTTTCTTTAAGAACCACTATTTCAATAATATAATATAGATAGATATATATATAACAAAACAATCTAATAGCGTCTTATCCAGCTTTATAAATATAAATTCCTTATATGCACAAACTTCTGTAACAAACTACTCTGAAACTTTTTGCTTTTGAATTCTTGTGGACAGACAGCTAAATTTAAGGTAAGTGGGTTTGACATGTGGCCTGGAGGAATCTGAGGTTCATGGACCAGATGTGATTGATAACATATTTGACAATGATTGAAAACTGGGATATTGCAAACAGTGCCATTACTTTTTAACTTTATGTTGTTCAGCAGTCTGTCTACAAATGCAATCTGATGTATTTACAGCTATGTAGGTATTCTGAATTTAACTGGTGTTCAGTATGACAAAACCTGTTATATAACATTTGTTGTTATATAACATTTGAGACATCAAGGTACTGCAGAGAGCAGAGAATGAGCTTGTGTGTACAGTAAATTAAATGATGTTATTAATTCTAAGCTAATTATGACCCAAATATTCCCTCACACACTGGAATAAGCTATTTTTTTTACATTCCTTTTTTTCTTTAATTACAAAACGCCTCCTTCCTTGATTTTAAGCTGAGGTGTTCCATGTGAATTTACCACTAAACAAAACTTTGGAGGGTGTGCATTTTAAGGAAAATTGAAAGAAGAGAAAGATGATGCAAATCCAAATATCCTAATCAAAGTATGGTGAATCAAACATGTGTGTTAAGAAGCATAGTTCAAACTCATTGAAAAACCTGGTTCTTGAATTTAAAAAAAAACATTTTATTGTGGCTTAAGAAAGAACAAAGCTGATTTTCTGCATTCCATGGTGCAAAAATTAAGAAAACATAGTTTAATTTATTCATAAAACTAAATAATAATTAAGTTCAGACATAAAAAATTTTCATCTGCTATATACTATTTAGAAGAAAAGGGTCTTTAGATTGAGCACAGTGGTGCCATCATGTGGTAGAATGACACTACTGAACCATTTTCCACCAGGATTGTTTCTGTTTTCTACAAAGGTTTGCCATCAGAATAATTTATTATTCTGTAATCACATACATTTTTTTTTTTACACATAATGGCTTTGAAAGAAAAATTACAAGCTGTACAATGATGCCATTATGTAAATTATGTGATATGTACCACCAATATATAATTTGTTACTTCCTCTCTTGGTATTTGAACCAAAAACATCTCAGTTTGCACTGTGGATTCAGTCTCATATTTAGACTACTCTCAGACATTTGCTATATATATATGCCTTTAAGCATGAAATGTGCTATATAAATAAAGTTGCCGTATATTTGAAGACACTGATTGCAGTTTTTGACATGTTGTTTTGTTTGTACTTGGACAATCTGAAGTCTTTATGTTCACTGAGCTTCTAGTAATATAAAACCTGCTAAAAGAAATGAAAGAAACACATGGCATAGACACTCCGTCTCTTTTTCCATTTTATTTTGTCTATTACACTTGAACTGACATAAAAGCATCACTCTCCAACCAACCAAATATTACAGTTTCTGGGAACAAAACTACACTGAGAAGGACAAAAGGTTGTCTGATCTGACCAAAACAAACACCCTGTGGTCTGGACAAAAAGTGAGATGTCTGGGCATGTTTACATCTGTTTCCTTTCTCTTTGATTCACTGTATCTCTCCTCCTTTTTTGGTATTTCTCTTCACACACACACACACACACACACACACGCACACACACACACGCACACACACACACGCACACACACAGTAAAGTGGCACTGCAGCATGATGGCATTCCACTGCAGTGATTATCTATAATCTCTGATCTCTTCAGTGTGTAGACAACGTGTGGGACAACAAAAACCTCTATTGCAAAAAACAGTAAATGGCTATTAAAGCTGTAGAAACACAGTTATATTAATTACATATTATTCCAGACGATTTGAAAACCCATAAGTTCTGTAGAAATTTTAGGCTCTTTTTCAGACTACATTATATTTATACAAATTACAACCTGTACAGGTAGCTTATTTACAAAATAGGTTATGAAAGATGTTAGCCTTGTAGTAGCATCATCAACTATTTTTGCAGCTTTTGGGCAAGTGAAACCAGATTTATTACAACCAAGCTGTGTATAGACCTTCCTCTTATATAAATCAATAGTATACTGTATTTATAGTACTGGACTTTATTTTGAAGTAATTACGAGCAACTGTGGTTTTGCTGCCACTTTTAAACAACACTTTTGTGACACTTCTGTCTGTAATAACATTTCCCTTTGTTGTTACAGGTTTTTGTTATCTCCGACAGGCTATTTATAATAAGGGAAGTGAAAGGTTTATCTGACTCAATTGTTTGTAATTATTGCGTGAATACGACATGAATGAACCATAAATACAGAAAAGCTGTACATTCCAGATGTAGTTTACCTGGCTCAGCCTACCAATGCTATTTGTGTACATGATAAACAAATAAAAGGCAGTGTGAGCTTTAGAGGTGTTAACAGGTGTGTTTTTGAACTTTGAATACAGCTATTCTAGCATTTGTCCTCCAATTTGGGTGTTTATGCTAAGCTAGGCTAACTTTCACTGTGGGAAAGAAAAGTATATTTTCTAAAATATGAATTGTTAGAGACAGCTCTTTTAATGTATTTCAGTCAGTGAGATTTTGAGTTATAAAGATAAATAACTAATATAACACAAGATGAACTTTTCTGATCTGCGGTCCAAACCACACCCTGTTTTTAAAAACCTTTTATTAAAAAGCTACTTGCAGAAAAAATAATTAATATGGATAAGTCTTTAGCTGTTATACTTTTATAGCTGATGCTGCTTATATGTAGTTTTCCTTTGATAGTTTGCTCTGAAGTTATTAATGCAGCAATTCTTTTGCATAAATACAGGCAATTACATATAAGGACGAAAGTCTACATCTAATATTGATAATCTGTGACTAAAACAGATTTTTGACAGCGGGTTTAACGAATTATTCAAATAAAATGGTATTCAACCATTCAATCCTTTTACTGTTTCTTGCCTAATGTTACTGTGATAGTCCCTCCTCCGACGTTTCTTATTGGATACGCGCAATCAGAATCTCCGTGCTATTGGTGGAGCCCTCTGTCAGTCACAGTTCTTTTGAATAGTGGGAGGGGCCTGCCTGCCTCGCTTGGGAAAAAGATTTCCCAAAGTTTGTTGCTGCGTCGAGTTAGCCAACGTATGACGGGAAATAACTCGCACATTAGTCAAAATAAAAGCGATCTACCTGTTTCTTCTGGTGAAGTTAACGGGTCGTTCGCTAAATATATTAAGCGAAATAACGGGTAGAATTGTGTAATTGGATACAAAGCGAGATTTAAAAGGTATCATCCACGTTTCGTTGACGTTAAAAATGTTAACCGGAAGTTGAAACCGAGATGTCGGACTAACTTTGACCACATTGACACTAGCAAAAACTTTCTGCCCTCCCCCTCCTCCAGTCACTCTACGTGCTTCCACACATCCATCCATCCATCCTTTCCTTGTTGTTGTTACAGCGGTGATGGAGAAGCCGAGGGACGGCCGCCGGCGCCGCTAAGCTAGTAACGACGCAGCCCGGCGAGAGAGCGAGCGGGAACGCAGAGGATACTGGACGACGGAGCCGGAGAGACGGGATGGAAACGGTTGAGCAGCTCGTCTCCTTCCACCACATTCAGGTCCAGCTGAGCGGGGGCGCGCCTTGGGGCTTCACGCTGAAAGGAGGGCTCGAGCACGGCGAGCCGCTTATCATCACTAAAGTAAGTCACTCACAACAATGCGCATCAACACGTGTGGAAAGTCTGCACGGCCTTATGAGTAACTACCTACGTTTACTTCAACTTCAATTTAAAGAGAGACATTTTACTTAGTAAAAGTACATTTATTTGACTGATTATGTACCATTTTACAAATCTGAAGTATGGCAAGAGTTGGGTTAAAACCAGTCGACGCTCATAGATTCATCATTTTCTCTATAAAGTGACAGTAAACAGTGAAAAACTGTCTGTTGATGTCTTCAAATGTATGGTTTTGTCTGACCAGCAGTCTGGTAATCTGTAGATAATCAGATTACTTTCACGTGTGAGAAATAAAAGCATAAAATCCCGATATTTAAAGATCTAGATTTAGCAAATATTTGACACTTTTAAACAATCAGTCAGCCTCCTGAGCCTTGCTGTATTTTTATTGTGGTATTATAGTTGTGTACTCAGTTTGAGTTTATACTTCACAGGGTTAACTTTTACAAGACATTTTCTCCATGTTTCTGCACATATTTACATTTAGTTTGGTTTCATATTTACAGTAGTAGTATTTCACTTAAATTGACTAAAATAATTGTATTTTGTTGTGTTGCAGCAGTACAACTCCACCAAAAACACCAACTGTGGTTAGTTTTGCAGTCTTGGATTTCATATGTGCTTTTCATTCACTTGGTTTCAACTTTTCAACTCCCGCAAGAAAAAAAAAATCCTAAAAACTGTGTTTTCAGGATTTGGTTTGTGTGTGCAAACTGAAACTGAAAACTCTGCACCCTGTTCAGTATTTTGCCTTCTGCACAGCCAGATTTGAACTTTTTCCCCCTCCTCCTCCTCCTCCTCCTCCTCCTGTTTTGCAGAAAATAAAAAGTTATTGTCCAGCTCTAAAACAAATATCCGGTGCTGCTTGATGTTTATCAGCTGTCACTATCTGTGAAGAATATTATTATTATAATCTAATGCTGAGTTGGGTTCTCAAACCTGGGGGTCAAAGGGTTCCCACAGGGGTGCTAAAAGGAGTTCCCAAGGGTATCCCTGACCAAATGAGGCTCTGTTCATCTTCCTGCTACTTCATTCACTGGAAGGTAAAAACGTGTTGACAGACGACTAAAACTTCTTCAGATGACAGACGCTGGGGGCAGAAATTTCAGATTCAGTGGGATGTGTCATCTTGATAGCTAACATTGATTCATCCTCATGAATTAGCTTGTTTTTGCAAAAAATAAAACCAAGTGGTGCACAGTGGCATCTATTGTACTGTGGGACAGAGTTATTTCTGCAGAACTGTAGAAAGTGTATATTGGAGGAGTTTTGTGGGGTTAATAAGAGATTTAATGTGCGCTCACAGATTTTTAAATGTGGCCTTGTCTTGTGCGAAAAAGTCATGTGGGGCGATGCTTCCTCTCGGCCTCTTCTCACTGTTACACGCCGCAGGCAGTGAACTGATGGAAACGAGGAGGGTGTCTTTGAATTACCGCAAGTAATTATTGGTGTGTGTTCTGCTGGGGGTGGTCTGTGTGTATATGTGTGTATATATTCAGTCCAGTGCATAAATAGGCCGACTGACATGCAACCTCTTGCTCTCTCTCTTTCTATTTCCTTCGCTGTCTCGCCCACTCCGTTAAGAAGTTGCAGCAGCAGTGGTGTAAATGTTGGCTGGTGTACATCTATATTCACCACAGCAGGGAATGGAAAAGCCTGGCTCAGTCATCTAGAAACACACACACACACACACACACACACACACACACGCACACACATTAAGTCACACACAGTTACACGGCCCCTGGGAAAATGTGACTGGGACTGCTAAAGGAGATAAAAATCAGACTGTGTTCTATGACTGTTTTGTGTCCAGTGGCTAGGTAAAACTCACACACACAATAAAGTAGCTCAGGCGCTGAGTGTTGGACAGGGAACTGCGCTGCAGAAAAGTGTTTTAAGTGTTTAATGATTAAGTGTTAAGTCCTTGAAGGAAAGAGGAGAAAGACAGGAACACACAGAGAAAGTAAAGTTGAGGTTTTTGTATAATGTGTTTTAGGTTTAGTGAGGGTGAGAGAGAGTTTCCATTAGCCTCCACACACAGAGGTTTAGTGTGTCTGCATGGAGCACAGCTGAATACAAGCATAATCCTCTCACTTCCGAAAGAGAGGGACGAGAAGCAAGGTTTGTATGTGTGTGTGTGAGAGGAATCAAATGGTTCAAAGTCTCTTGGAGACAACCGTTAAACATGGTCAGGAGCTGAAGACCACCAGAGCGAACTACCTTCTTTTTTTGCTGAAAAAACTAAAATACTTTGCTATTGAATAAATGATAGGATATAATTGTGCTACATGTGTATGTACACAAACTAATCTTGACTCACTCACTTTTTCTCAGCCTTCATCAGTAAATGGAGTTAGACGTATCATAGATATCATCAACAGGTGGGGAGAGAGGAGATTGTAAGAAGCTAGGATTTTTCAAAAAAGCAGGTACAGTGGTTATTCATTCATTTATTCATGTGAGTTTATCATTAGGCTTTTGATTCCAGTAGAAAATTCAGGTCTTTCATGCCTGAAACTCAAGCAAGCAGATGAGAAACTGTTGACAAACTGTGGACAAAATGAGTCTATGTGTATCTGTGCAGCATTCACAATGTGAGTTTGCTTCTTTTTGGGGCCAGAGCTGATTATTTAACTAGTTAGTTGGATAAAAAGCTATCAGAATATCCAACAAGTGCTTCAAACAGATCCTATTTTCCATAGCTACTGTTTCCAACTTCTCAAACGACATCCCAAGGAATTCCCATTCCAGATGAGATATACAATCCCTCCAGCATGTTCTGGTTTTGCCACTGGGTCAGTTAATCAAAAAAAAGTTAACAGATCAGTTGATAATAAACATAATGGCTACTTTCAGCCTCTGTAGCCCTATAGTTACTGTGAGGTTAAATAGTTAAGGTTAGTTAAGAGTTTTAATATCCATCAATAGGTTTTATGCCCTTATAAATGCCCATCACCAAGGTGTCTTTGAAAGAGGGAGTCTGCTGTTTTTTTAAGGAAGTTGTAGACATGTGCTCATGAGACACAGCGCTGAAATGTGCCAGTTGCCCTTTCAGCATGTACTTGTTTTGTGAGTGTGTTTGTGGCCTTTACTAGAGTGTGTACGCTGGCAGAGGGGGAAGGGTGGCTTCTCCAGTCGGAGACAGCAGAAGGATATAAGCCATTTGGTCAA
>JAUBNQ010000010.1:10076959-10087750 GCA_032353495.1 Ctenopoma kingsleyae | reverse complement strand
AGTAGTAGTAGTAGTAGTAGTAGTAGTAGTAGTAGTAGTAGTAGTAGTAGTAGTAGTAGTAGTAGTAGTAGTAGTAGCATTATTATTTTAATATATTGTCATTTTCATTTGCACTACATCAGCATCAGGATGAAGGATTTATCTAGCATTTTGGACATCCATGCACATATTAATTTTACAGTGCGTGGATGTGCTGATTAAATTCACAGACTGTTATATCAAAGTCAAACCTGCTCATTTAGTTTTATAAAAATGTTGCTGCACAACTTGGTAGTTTTTGCCTTTCATGGAGATTGTTATAACAGCATTGTCGCACTTCTAGAAAAGTTGAGGGTAAAGACTGTTTTTGTTGATTTGGTTGGTTGAGAAGAAATAACAAGCAAGGAGAGACGAAAGGGGAAAGGAAAAGGGTCAGAGTGGGCAAAACTATTTGTCACTCTGTGGCAACCAGGAGGAGACAAAGAACCACATAAGTATATGAGATGTGTAATGTAAAGTATCAAAGTGGAAAATATTAGTTCTAGGGAAAATCACAATAGTCTTTAGTTTTGTTCAGTGTCAGAAACAGTACAGGAAGCCCTGTAAGCTCAGTATCTGAATCAAAAGAACTTCACTTCACAAAAGAACTTCAGATGCTTCACGTGATGTTTTGTGATGTGCGTTTTCCTTGATTCCAGTCATTGACGCTTGAAATGAAAGTAATATCTTTCAGCAACTATATTAGACAGCTGGTTATTCTGCTGGGTGTCAGCCCGCTGCACCTCTGTTCAATCTCCTACAGTCACTTACAGTAAACTGTGGTTTTAATGCAGCCATGTCATGATGTAGGTCTTATTTACTTTTTTGTTCCTGTTGAATAATCATTTAATTACAGCTCATAAACAGTACATGTTAACAAGTGCTGCTGCATTGCAGGATGTCAAATTTGACATAAAGTTTAACAACAATATCTCTTCTGGGTATTGACATAAAATAAGCCAGAGTAGGAGGAGAAGTTAAGACTTTATTGGCACAAAAACTTCTCATCCACACTGGCATAGGTCATTGTTTTGGAAAGCTCAGTTTAGTCTTTACACACTGAAACATCAAGCTGCCATTTTCAGATTTACACTCTCTGGAGACCTTTTGGGTAAGGCTCTGTTTTTGGGGGAGAAAGTATGCTGGATTGAGTGAGACTGTGGTTGGTGGATCTTGGAGCCTCATGCTCTCCGGGAAGAAAGATTTGTGCATTTTAAAGTTAAACTAGTCTGTTGCAAGAACAAAATTAAGAGGCTAGATCTATGAAGAACTTTGTGCTTTTGTAATTAAAAATAATGGATATAAATGATGGTGACATGGCAAAAAGGTTTGTAAGCTTAGATTTATTTTTAGGGGCACTGGTGTCCTGGAACCTGAATCATGAAACTGAAGATCAAATCTTATTTAGATATGTATTTACACATTACAGGCTACTGACTTTAATTAAACTAATTTTTATTAACAACTGTGTGCTTCAAATATTAAAGTTAATCTGCTTGATTTATTACCATCATATGAATAAAATTTCAACTGGCAACTGAGCTGAGATCAGCTGATGTTTTTCCTACACAAGACCTCTCACTTTGTTTGTGTTGGAACTACAGAAACAGTTCTCCCTAAATGTTCAGCACAGTGATGGATCTCACAAAGTACAACGCTAGAGATCTTTTATGTTTTTGTGAAAAATATTTTCCATTCATTATGAAACTGTGGAAAGATAAATTAGACTGAAGTGCGATGAATTACCCTCTGGTTGGCCGCCACAGGTAATTAATGCGAAAGGCTTGGACTGAAATGGAGAAAAAGATGTGTTTACACATGTATCTGTCTTGATGTGGACATACTGTGACCTTTCAATTTCTTTCATATTGTTGTTATTCTTTTTAATCATTAGTGATTAGTGATAAAAACTACACTACTGGTCACCTTGATAACTGAAAAGTTACAATGCATGTAACCACAGTATTCCTGGTTTGAGTCCTGCTGGAGACCTTTGCTGCACAGTTGTGTCACTGTGCTCTATCACAGGGGTGCGAGAGGCAGATTCAAAGAGAGAGGAGTTTTTTGTCAGTTTTATTCTATTCTACACAAAAATCTTTAACTATGTTCACTTCTTGCAGTACAATTAAAAATTATATAATTATGAATTAAAGCCTGAGAGTGTTCTGACTGCAGTGTCAGAAGCCAGGTTTGTGTTTAAGACAGGCTGAAGCTGTGGTGGGGAACCAGTGTGGGAATCTGCTGCAGACGGTGCCTCAGATGAAATACCCATGTGTACTGAAGGAGCTGCATCACCTGTCGCCTAGCTTCAACATTTCATGTTAAACTCCATTAAATGGTCAAATGGCCATAATGACCATAATCATCTTGTCTAAAAAAAGCAACATAGAGGTCCATGTTTTTCATTACAATGGCAGCACTGAAGTCTTGTCTCCTCACCTGCGCACCGCTCGCTGCAGGCATAGAAACTAAACTGGCTCTGTTACACCTCCACTTGTAAAACATAAACCATTATGCATTTATATTGACAGTGATCCTTTCTAAGTAATGTTAAATATACCCTTTAAAAAAAAAAAGAAAAAAATGAACCTACGATGTGCACTTTAACTTCCTCCAGAACATTTAGCATCATCTAGTTTATGTAACCACACTGATGTGACTTAATTGATGGAAAACCTTTTACCCTGTACATTTTGAAAAATTCACTTAAACTTTTCTTGACAGTTGGATGGAGTAAATAGCTAAAACAAACACACACACACACATAATCTAGGGGATTGAGTCAAAACAAACAGCACATTGTGCTACAGAGGCTAAAGTGGACTTCACCCTTCCTGCCATCGACTTCTGGTATGAAGCTAGTCTCACTGTACTGATTACCTGGTATGCAAAACTGTGTGTGTCTGTGTGTGTCTGTGTGTGTGTGTGTGTGTGTGTGTGCGCGCGTGCGTGTGTGTGTGTCAGTTTTGCCAACAGCAGTAGTCTCCGTGTATGCATGTATGTTTGAGCGCTAGATCCATGTCTACAAGTGTGTGTTTGTTATTCAGAAATCCATAGTCAATGGTGATGAAAGTCTACAAGGTAAACAACCACTTACATTTGATTACATGGACACACACACACACACACACACACACACACACACACACACACACACACACACAAATAAAGCCCTATAAATCAAAAAAATAGTTCATGTTGCAGGCGAACACAGGGACAAGTGGTGGATGGTGGTGAAGTTGTTTAGGCACTAGCATAGTTAACCCTTGACCCTTTTGAACAGAAGACAAGAGAATGTGAGGAATTTGCTCACATACATGAACATAACAGGCACACACACACACACACACACACACACACACACACACACACACACACACACACAGATTCATGGAGTCTGCAGGAGATGTAAGTCTCCGGGAAATCCTTTGAAGCCCACTGAGGGACTCATGTTATTAAGTGCCTGCTGTTGTTTGCTTAGTTAAACTTCAACACGGGTGATGTTGGACATTCGTGCTTCTTGTTGTTTGTTCTGTGAGTTTCAAGTCTAGTCAGAGTAATGACTAGACTTGAAAGGGAAATAAAGATACTGATACAGACTTCTATAGATAGATTTTTCTTTCTGATTGGGAAATAATATCAGACAAAGATTTATCTAAAAGATTGTGTGAACTGAAGTGTGTTGTTTTATTGTTGAAAAGTCCACAGTATAATGAAACAATTGGGCCGAATGCATCACTTAATGTCCCGTCAGGTAGTTAGCAGGAACGCAGCTTAATGCGTTGTGTTATCAGCTCATTTACACTACCTTTTGCCATTTGTTATTATTAACTTCTATACTCTAAGTTGTTATCCACTGAAAAACGTTGCAGTTGTGTGGACACAATGGGAGATAAAATGCTAAAACTCTCTGTGCATCGCAGTTTGAAAAGACATTTCTGCAAAGCAACATCACAATTTTTTTTAAATTTAAGTATTTTGGTGCATATTTACTACACTGAAGGTTAAGCAAAGCTGCGTGCTTCACCTTCATGCCACAGAGAAATTTGTATGAACTGTCGATAATACATTGTTGCAATTTTTTTTGCTTGATGTTGATAATAGGACATAAATCGGTGTCCATAGGAAAACTGCATCAAATAAAGTAGCATTTTGTAACAGACCTGTTAATTCACAGGGGATTGGTTTTATTTGCATTAATTGCAACATCGCAAAATCCTGGAGGGACCAAAAGAGTAACACTTATGAACAGCAACGGTCAAAGCTATAGTTCTTTAATTTACCTTTAACAGAAGTGTGTTAATGAAATGCATCCTGGCAAAGGAGAGTGATAAAAGTCAAATAGTTTCTGTCTCTCCTGTTCATCCATCACCTCTTCTCATTGTTTTTGTCTATACTTATTCCTCCTGCTAGCCTCTCATCCTCTTTCACATTCTCCTTCTTTCACCACATCTTGTTTTGCTCCTGTCTTTGCCAAAGTGGAAAACAACCACTTGTCAGTCCGACAGTCTGCTTTCATTGCTCTTTCAATTTCTTTTTCATGATCTGCAAACACAGGTGCACATACACACACGCACACACACACACACACACAAAGAGGAAGTCCCTCTGCATTTTTTCCTCCCGTCAAACAATAACAGAGTTGAACTCTGAGTATTATTTTAGTAGCCGTCCACTACTTTATCTGCTCTCCACAATACTTCCTCGCTCACTGACTCACACATCCTGCTGGGGACAGGGCAAGAGAGGCAGGGAAAGAAAGACATGAGGAGAGAGACGGAGAGAGGGGTGGGAGAGAGAGAGAGAGAGAGAAAGAAATGCAGAATGCAGGAGGGAGAAATAGGCATGTTTTGTCTTCCAGCTAGAGCAGCGAGGGAGGAGGAAGAGAGGAAAAGGAGGGAGAGGGGATGTGAGGATCATTGGTTGGTTTTTCCCTCTTGGTCAAAACCTGTCAGCTACTTCAGATGGACATCAGCTCTTGGATTTGTTTTTTTGTCTCACAACTTACATACACGACCCGACTGTCTCATCAGATCTCAACCAGATTGAAGACATAAGAAAAGAGTTGTGGCATTCTTACAAGGTGTTGATTCTTCTATGAAAAAACATGTGATGAAGCTTTAGAGAAGTTTGAATTGTTGTCTGAGCGAACTGAAGTGGACACTCACCTCTTTGAACTTGAACACTGGCTGTCAGGGATGCTGGGAACTGAACTGGGATCAGGTTGACAGTCGATTCTCCAGCTTGTGAAGTCTGGTAGGTCTGAAAATCTTGCATCTTCACTAAGGTACCACATCAATGATTTCCCTCCACGATTACTAACATAAAACTTATCTTTTTTCCAGTTGATACGTTTGTAGAACTTTATTTCCTTGCTTACGTATGACAACAAATGAAGTTTGCATCCTTGTAGAAGCGACAACTTCCATGCCTTTTAACTTCCCATGATGCACTTTTACATCACTGTGATCCATTTAATATTCCCATCATTTTAATTTTGAATCATCTTCCTCTCCTCTCAGAATCATGAATTGGACCAAGTTCTTATCTGCGAGACTGTGAAGAGTCCAAATCTGTTTATCAGGCTGCTTGTGTGGTATTCATTCTGTACAGTATTGAGACTGTGTGTGTGACTCAGATTATGCGTGTTGACCTTTGCGGTATCAGTCAGCAGTTTCTGACCATTAAGTGGGACATTCCACTGGATCCTTTCATAGAGGCGCTTTCAGAGCTGCAAGAGAAAGAATTCATAATATCTCGGCCTTTGACTGTTGAGTCTCATCAGAGTCTCATCCTTTGTGTTTACATCTTGTTCATCTACTTTTCAGTGTGTTAACCGCCATTTCACATCTTGAGTAGGCAATGTCTGTTCCTCATAGCAACTCCACAACATAGCTTGGTTTCCATGTCAAGAACACATTGTTCACACATCCACATAAGTCAAGAGACATATTTCATGTGGAATCTGTGTGTTGTCAGCTGAGACAGGTAGCCATCTGGGTTACAGTGTTAGAAACAGTAAAGGGGGAATTCTTTGGCATATATTATTATCAGCTAGTACATTTGACAGTGGCCTTGGCAGGTCCTGGTTTAGTCACTGTGGTGGAAAGGAGTTTTAGTCAGGGCTCTGTGTTTCCTGTGCCCTATAAATGAGAGAGACACAGACTTTATGGAGCCTCCTTGGATGTTGATGAATGCAGCCCTGACAAAAGTTAAAAAAGCCTTTTTAACACTTTGCTGTCCAAGAACAGTTTTCTGTTTGTTATTTAGTTTTTTCATGTTGTTATCGTTGAGGTAACTTAAGTATAATAAAATAAAAACAACTCGACTACTTAGCCAACATTGATACTGAGTAGTTTAAACCACCTAATCCCCCACCTGAGTAACCATGTTGATGGACATCTAAATAAAAACAAAATTAAGTTTGGTTGAAAATGTATCATTTTCTGCAGAGCATACACAGTATGTTTATGTGTTTGTAAATAACTGCCATGTACATATGTTATTTGTTTTGTAAATTAACGTCTTATATTCTTGTATATTGGACTCCTAGCAGTCCATAAAAAGCAATTTGAACAATATCATTAAAAAAAAAAAAAAAAGTATTTTCACAGACTGAACTACAAGTTGATAAATCATAAAGATAAGATTAAGCAGTAATGAAATTGTGAATTTAAGCTAAATTCGTTTGTGAAGCACTAATATGGAATCATAACTTTTTTTGCAGTGTGACAAACAAACTTTAAAACTTTCAGCGAAATGTCACTGAGGACATATTTTAAGAACTGGAGCATTTTTGAAATAAAAGATTTATGTTTTTAGACATCTAAAAACTAGACTTTTGACTAAACGTTTTGTGCCCATGTATAGGACACAGTTCTACCAACTGCAAATGCCAAATAATCACTAAAATGCCCTAAAACACTGCTCTGATCATCACTGGAAAAACAGGGATTGGTTATGTGGCTTTAAACAACTTTTCTCTTGTCCCCTATATTGTGACAAACCCGCACATTAGACCTCTGGATATTACATTCTTAGATTGTATTCATTTTGGGGGATTTTTATTTCCTTATCTGACGTTTCGCCTCCGTGTAACTTTGGCGTCACAACTTTTGTTTTGATTTTCACAATCATCAATCTTTGAGAGCTAAACTTTGTGAAAAAGAGGAGATGGTAGTGAGGGGGGGGTCTACTCATGTTTGTGCTGGGCTCGATAATGGTATTTTGTCTGGTTGAGTTTGTATAGTTCCCACACATTTTCATACACATACGGACATAGACACACATAGGCAGGCTCTACATAAACTTTCTCAGGGGATAATTTAAGGACATTGTCAGCAGAGTTGAACAATCAGTGGGCTCAGATAGAAATCCCTCTTAAGGAGCTAGAACCAGGAAACAAGAGTGTTTATTTTGGAAATGGTTCTCCTGCTCCTGCTTTATCACAAACAATAATACTCAGAAATTGCCCTTTCTTTCCCTCGCCATGCCAAGATCTGTATACTGCTCCAAAAAACTGTACATCTGAATTTTACATTTTTGTACTTTCAGTTTGATGAACTTAATAGTCCTCACTTTGAGGTGGTGTAGGGAATCAAAACTTTGGCCATTTCCTTATAAGCGGCCATCCAGCTGTTATTTTTGTTGTTTTCAATGCTGATTTTAAAGCTTTTTGTTCAGGCGCAAGTATCACATGAAATCAGGAGTCTGTTGACACAAGACAAAGTCAACTTCAGGTCTTTCAAATCTGTAGTGAGCCCAGATGAATTTTCCCCATTTCCACCAGATTGGTCCCAGGAACCATTTTGCAGAATGTAGTGCCTGTACCTGTCATATGAACCAGAGACTCAAAAACAAACATCCCTGATTGGAGGATAGTACTTTCTGAAGGTCCAGTAACTATTAAGTCGAGGCCTGCGGTGCTGAACAATGCTGATTGGTAAAGTATCATGTAGCAATTTGCAAAGCAGGTATTCTTAAAAACATTCAGGTTTCAGTCTTGTTAAGTCTCAAGTCATTCAAGATGAGTTCAAATCAAGGTGAGAGTCTGTGAACACAGATCAGGTGCAAGTTCTGGTTAGTTTTAGGGCCCATTCTCAAGTCCAAGTCAAGTTTTGTATTGTCTCAAGTCATTCATGACAAGTGCAAGTGCCAGTTCAGATTCAACAAGAAACAACTTGAAATCAAGTTTAAAGTCCATCTCAAGACTGGCCAAAAGCAAGTCTTACGATACTCTGGGATTTCCCTCTGGCTTAATAAAGTGCAAATTGTTCTTGGATTTACTACTTGACTTGAATGTTTTTGGTTTTCAAGTCTTTCGTCAAGTCAAAGTTTTACATCGACAAGTCTAACAGAAGCCAGGTTTATAACAAATCTCAAACTCTCACTTTTGTGCCTTAGGTCTGCTTCAAGTTCAAGACTGTAGTCAACAGCTCTGGTGGTTTTCATGCTTTGTACAAAGTTATTTCCATCGAGCAGCAGTATTCCCAGCTGAGTGTCTGAAAGATATGATTACCCACATAGAGGTCCATTCATACTCCAGGAATGTTTCATTTATATCTGTATGTTCATTCTCTCCGTCTGTCCTTGTTTCTTGCTGTTATTTTTTCTCTTAAACACTCTTTGTGTCTTTTTTTCTCTCTCTCTCGGACACACACTCTCTCTGCAGGAGGTCGAGTTGAATCTGGCTAGCATGTGGAATCGGAAGTCTGTTTAAGGGAATTAGTGAACGTCTTGGGATACACTGGAATGTCTGGCCTTAGATCAGACTGGCGAACCTCCTGAACATGTTAGATTAGTTTTTAATGGCAGCCCGATCGAAGTCCAAATAACTTTAGGAAGCTGTTTCCACAGAATTTGTGTTGGCAAGGTACCTTTGCAGTAGGTCTAAGTTTTATGTGAACCCACACACACACAAGACACTTACAACTGTGGTTGTAAATAAGGATGTCCTCTAAACCGTCTTGCTTAGGTCATAAGTAGATTTTAAAAGACATGTTTTTTTGTTGTTTTTTTAAAACTTTTTTTTTTTTAGAATTTGAGTTAGTCAAACAAGAGGATTTTGCAAAATGGACCAAGTCCATATAAAAGGAAATTTGATTCATTATTGGTGGTAAACCAGGAGTTTACTTTTACATTTTCAAGATACCGTTAATGTAAATAGGGACTGTAGTCTATAGTCTAGCAAAAGTGTTATGAAAATTTTTACAGGTTATATGTATCACCCCACCTGGTGAATTTGTTTCGTTGAACTTTGTGTCAGACTCACTGAGTATGCACCATCTGGATTATCTACTGTTGTTGACTCTCACCTGTGTTTCTTCCTCTTGTCTCCGCAGAAGAAGTGTTCCTCTCATCAGGCCTCACTCCTGGCACCTGGCAAAGTTATCGGAGTTGCCCCTCCCTCCCCCACCCCCACCTCCGTCTCCTCCTCCTGTGCCCTGTCTGGCACCCGCAGACACCCCTCCATTCCCCCCTCCTCCACCTCCACCTGCCATGCAGCTCCACCCCAGCCCCTACACCCTACCCTGGCACACTACTGACAACAGGTGAGACAGCATCAGCAGGATAGATAATATGTGATTCTTTACTTCACTTCTTTTCTTGATTTGTTAATTCATTTTCAGCTTGATTAGCCTTTGTGTCATTCAGTTGTGTCATGTTCAATGCATCGCTGTTGGTGCTCTAGAAATCCATTTGGGCAGTTCATCATTCTGGGACAGTGGTGACCTAAAACAATTATTTTACATTATCAGACCCTTCTTTAGCAGACATACATATTTTTGCCTCTCTCTTTACCCGCCAATGAGCACATATCTTGCTCTGTGAAACAGCAACCGTTTTGGGGTGGTGATTGGAATTTTTTATCTTCTACATCCAGTGATGTTTACACAGATTCCTGGAGCATATTATTCTAACTTATCACTTGAAAAATATCTCTCCCAATAACACCCAAAAGATGATTGTATTTTTACCCAGCATTCGACTATATGGTTTCATGGGGGATTAGCAGAAGCACTATATCACATTGCAAAGCCTATTTATTTAATGAAGTGATCGTTAACAGTATCACCTCATGTCCTGTTTGAATTGGCTCAACAAGTAATTGATGTCTTACTAATTCCTTTCACAAGAATCTCTGCTCTTTTCTAATTAATAATAATTTCCATTGCTTTATTTGTCTGTAAACAGTGAAATAATCAGATTGTATGTTTTATTTGATCAACAGTCCAAAATCCAAAATGGTCCAATAGTCAGTTTACAGTCATATATAAGAAAGAAAAGTTTAAATAGTAAATGTTTTTGCTTTAAAAATAACTGAAATACGTAATATTCTTGATCAGTTGTTCTATATCACTATATGTCCCTTATCGAAAGACTGATTCTTTTGCAGACATACATATTTAAACTTCAGTCTTCACTTTTGGGAGGCGTTTTGCACTTTTACAGTCAAAATACAGCAAGAAGTAAATTATGACTCAAACTTACAGAAATCTAAAAAAACATGGCATATATCAATTGCATATTATTATATACATTGCATATATCAAAGTTTAAACTGGTGGCACTGGGTGGGAAGCAAAGGTGAGAGATTGAGTCCAATTTTCTGCTTTAAATTGTGAAGATTTTCTCAACAATAATTGTTAACCGTAGGTGGAAATAAATTTGGTGGAAAAAGGCAAATATCTTCAAAATTCAACCTTACCAGAGTGTTTCATACAATAGGTCTGAGTCATGCACTATGATCCTACAACTCCAAAGGACACTAGC
>JAUBNQ010000010.1:10062679-10073139 GCA_032353495.1 Ctenopoma kingsleyae | reverse complement strand
AAAAGAATCAAGGGATGACTTAGAGATCTTGACTCCAGGCAGTGGGACTTGATGAAGAGGAAATCCCTCGCAGCCTAAAGAGGCTTCCTCACTGGGTCTTTAAAAACACATGGGGCTGCCGTGGATCTTCAGCTCATGGCTGATGGAAAACAGATTCCCCAGCTGTACAGTTCAAAGTTTGTATTCAAGAAGTATATACTGCTTTTGTCTCTAGGGGAAATTGCAGATTGACACTTGAAAATGAAACATAACTTATTGAGCGTATGTAGTTTCTGAAAGCGTTAAACATTTTGTCACTCAAAGAGTAACATAGTGCTTATAACAAAACCACATGAGCTCATCAGACTTAGTAGCAAAGTTTCCTTTACATTTATTTTTTTACAGTGTTATGACAATAGCTATGATTTCTAAATTAATAGACCATGAAATGTCAGAGAACAATGACAAATGCCCAGCGCGAGTTCCCAGGAACAGAAAGACATCAGTTTGTTTATTTTGTCTGACGAAAAATCCCCCAAAGGGATCATTCATGTCTGATTCTGAAACCTCTAATCTGATCTTCTGTGTCTCTTTCTCTCTGTAGTGACTTGTCCATGCAGTGGAGTCAGCTGTCCAGACCTTACTCCTCCACTGACAGAAGCAGTTCCCTTGGCTCCATGGAGAGCTTGGACACACTGACACCCACCACGCAGCCGTACTCCGACTCCCATAATTCACCCGTTGACCCCATCCTCTTTAACAACAAAAGAGACTCTGCATACAGCTCTTTTTCTGCCAGCTCAAACACTTCTGACTATGCAACAGTGCCCCTAAGGCCCGGCAATTCCTGCTCCATGGATAACCTCCTGCAGAGCCTGGGGCCGGCTTGTCGAGGCTACCCTAGTGGTGATGCATCAACCCTGGTGAGTTTATCAGGCGAGGGCGTGGATGAGGCACAGGCTATTGTACACAAATCCAGATCACTGACCAGGCCACGACCAAAGCCTGTTGAAGTAAAAGAGAGGCCGTCCTCCTGCTGTTATGAGAAAGAGCAAAGAGCGGGAGACTTTGAGATTGTAAGAAATGGAGAAGGAGGACCACAGAGGAAGATGAACCCCCCTCAGCCTCCCACCAGAAAGGACAGTTTTAGGGCAACTCGGGGTCGCTCTAATGTTGCAAACAAACGTTGCTCTTCTGCTCCTGTTGAAATTTCCAGTGTATCTTCTCACTGTAGTGAAAACAAGTCCTCTCTGAATGTTGAATCAGAAATTCACAATGGCTTCCCTACACCAGATGACGGTGACAAAACTGGGAATTTCAAAGATGATACGTTAGACGTGCACTGTATCCAAAGACAGAGTAAAGACATTAGACACCTCACATGCGACACTAGTTCTAAAACAGACCACATTTTAGAGACCACCTCAGATCATCTTTCTGACCAAGTCACAGCCTTAGTCTCCATCAAATCCTGTCGTCCTAGCTCCATATCTGCAGAACCCTCCATAGAAGTTCAAGGGCAGTCTCATATGCACTCCAAGACCAAGCACTCTTCTATGTCACTGCACCGGCACAGTGCTCCTGAGAAACTCCTCGCCACACAACTGCAGTTGTTACAGTTTGACCATGACAGCACTTCACAGGAGCCTTACAATCAATTAAACTCTCCTGGTCCCTCCTTGTCCCCTTGTAGCAGCCAGCATTCCCTTTCGTCACTCCAGCCAGCAAAGGAATGCCAGGAAACTTCCCAGGACCTCCTCCATACTCAATCAAACAAGTGGGGAGGCAGCCGTTGCTCGACCCCAGGATCTGTGTTCTTGGAAAGAGATGATGATGATGGACTTTCAAATGAGAAGCTCAAAGGAATAGGTGTAAATGGTGGGTCCCTCTCCCCAGTTCAGCATCACCACAAATGGGGTCGCTCTGTGAGTGTACCAGGGAATCCCAGTGGACCATCAAGTCAGGAAAGGTTGAGTTCTGACCAGATACTGGACAGAGAATTTGAGCCTCTTAGTTCTGCTGCCAGTATCGACACGTTACTGGAAGAGCAGAGATCAGTGGACAGAGTAATAAGTGGAGGCAAGAACGAGGAAGATGTAAGAGAGTCAGCAATTAAGAATTCAAACACATTCAGGAACCATCGACGGAACCGCCGTCGCAGTGAACGTTTTGCTACCAACCTCCGCAATGAGATCCAGAGGAAAAAGGCCCAGCTTCAGAGTAGCCGTGGCCCAGGGGGGTTGCTCTGTAGTGGGGAAACTGTTCAGGAGGAGGAAGGTCCAGACCTCCATGAGGAGGGAGCAGACCCAGACCTGCCTGCCCAGAAGAGGCATACCAAAGTTGCATTTGCCTCACCTGCATGTGCCCAAGATGTCAGGACCACAGCACGGGTTGAGAAATCAAGAGACACCTCAAGTGAATCAAACCACAGTGTCATGCAGATTCAGTCTCAGTTAACAGCCTACACTCAAAACAATAACCCTTCCAGGTCTGTTCAGATTTTGGACCCAGGTATGCCCAGTTTTGGTGTTGGCATCCGAGTGGTTGAGGAACCAGCCCCTGCTGGTAAAGCCCGCCGCTGGCGTTGGACTCCTGAGCATAAACTCCAACCAGAACCTGAACCAGACAGAAGGTGTGGAGCCTTGAGTGACAGGGGGTTAGGTGTCACAGGGTCACGACATGGGGTTTGTGCCTTCACTTCCTCAACCACGTCCTCCTACAGTCGCTCTTCTTCATGTTCTCGGAAGGAAGAGTCTGATATCCTTCCATTTGCAGATAGAATGAAGTTTTTCGAGCAGACAAGCAGGGGCATGTCTGGGTCAAACACCTCCAGTCTGTCAAATCACAGACAGAAGAAACCCGCCAGCCATCCTGAACAGGGAGGGGAACCTGGTCTGTATCCAACCCAGAGGAGATACTCCTACCAGGGCGGTACTCAGCAGGAAAGCTCCCTGTTTTCAAACACAGTGGAGGCCAGGAGGCAGTCTGTGAGTACAAGCAGGGAGAGGCAGAAAGAGAAGGAGAGGGAGAAAATGAGGGAGAGGGAGGAGTGGGAAGAAATGTTGAGAGAAAGGGAGAGGCAGAAGGAGAAGGAAAGACAAGAGAGAGAAATAGAAATGGAGACAGCAAGGCTAAGGGAGATTGAGCAGGGGAGAGAACAAGAGGAGCAGGTGAGAATGTGGGAAATGGAGAGAGAGAGGGAGTTGGAGTTGGAGAAAGAAAAAGAGATGGAGATGGCCAGAGAGAAGGAAAGACTCAAAAACATGAGAGAAAAAGAGCTTGAGAGAGAAAGAGAAAAAGAGAGGGAAGAAGACACTCAGCTCATCTCACATCAGGAGTTTTACAGCAATTCTGGCACCAAAGAGAGACATCAAGACTTCCAACACAAGGACAACTTCCACAATGTCCAGCCCAAGCTTCAGGTGTTCTCCCATAGCCAAGCCCAGAATCAAGCCCCACGATCAGCTTTTCACCCAGTCAGCATGACCTCTCGCTTTCCAGAGAACCAGCAACCTTTGCATCAGGGATACACAGTGAGGAGCTACACACCTACAGGGGTAAGACTGCTCTCACTCAAAAAATAATCTAAGATTCACATTCAGGAACACACACTCAGACACACATTCTGTTGGCATCACTGATGAAAGATATGCTGTGTTTTAAAAGGTTCAGAAACGAGTCAGGGGTTTTTCTGGTTAGCTCTCAGTAGAGTCTGTTGTCCTGGGATCTAGATTATAAAATTGAATTTCAGATTTATAGTCTGAAGAGACAGACAGCGAAATGTGGCCTGAAAGAGGGAGTTGAAGTACCGGTCAGCTGAGAGGAGGGCTAAACACGAAATACTCTAAAGTATGTGTTGTTAGATTGCTTAGTAGACTAAATTCAAACAATTATCCTTACAAAGTTTTGCTTTTTTAAAAAGTTTATACTGTGATCTTAGTGATAATTGAGTCACTAATTTTTAGGGATCTTGTTTACTTGGTTGGCTGGAGAAACAACATCTGAAACTCCCTCCACGTACCCATTAAAAAATTTCCGGAACATTGCGGTTCACATGTGCATCATGCCTGACAGGGAGTCTGACATAAAAACGTTTTAACGTTTAAATGTAACTCATTCATTGTGCATAGAATAGCTTCATTTTTAAACAGCTAAACTGCAACAGTTCATAGCTGTCTCTACAAGATGGTCTGAAATCAAAACATTGTTGAGAAATGAATGACTGTATTCAGTAGGGGTATAACATATCCCCGGTCTCAGGGCCCTTTATTCATCTTGAATTAATTAATCATGATATGAGACTGTGGACTTTTGTATTGTGGTTTTGGTCTTGGGTTTTAGCATTCTTACACCTCTACTATTAAAGGAAGGTCTCCTTTTACAATATACAGTAAACACGTTAGTGGTTGTAATTAGAGCTGGGCGGTATGACCAAAATTCTATATCACGGTATTTTTCAAAATTATGACGGTTTCACGGTATTCAACGTGCATGAGTGAGTGTTAATCACATTTTCCACTGATTGAGAGAAGAGCGCCAGAACACAACAGAAGTTTTCAGGTTACCTTTCCCAGAACAGGTCTAATCAAAAGTACTTCTGTATCAGTACTTAAGTTCAACTTCATCGTCTGCTACAGCTTCAGTTTCTGAACGTTCTCTGTCTATTTTCACTGCTCAATACCTCTGCTAACGCAGATACTCCGTTACATGTGTGTTAAGCGCTGTAGCAGTGAAAAAGGTCCCCTTTAAACAGTTTCCCGCTGCGCTACGTTCCAAATGTTGTTTAGGTTATTTAAACCGGTATTGTGGTATAATTAAAATCCATATCATAACAAAAATAAAAACCACTTTTTGGTATGAACTAGTATACCTCCCAGTACTAGTTGTAATTGCATTCATTGGCAGTTATGCTTACAATAAAAGATAAACTTTGCAGCTCACTGAAAGCAGACTGTGGTTTTAGGCTGAACTGAAATGTCTACTGGAGACTCAAAACTATCTTGGTTGCACCAGAAAAAGATCGAGTGGCCACACTTGGATGTCAGAGCAAAGTGGCAACTCAGTCCAAGTACTCCATGGTCGAACTGTTGGTTTTAAGTTGAATCTAGCATGCTGCATGTGGTTAAAGCCTGAAATTCTCTTTGAAAATTCAGCAGATCATTGAAGTAGTTAATGGAGCTGAGGGAGATTAGGCAATATCAGTGGACACTTGTGTCAGCGATAATGGCAGTGTTGGGTTACATCTTTACCACAGACAGATATGAGTTACTTGGCAGGGGGTGCAGCCCCTTATGTGAACCTTTGAACCCTTCTGTGAACTGCAGCATGTTAGAAACATTGTCATTTTAAACTGATATTTGTGTTGAACTAAATGCATCTTCAGCAGATATTTGGTTGACGCTGACACTGTTTTGTTGACAAACTGTGTGGTTTGTGCTGTGCTGGGACCCCAGGGGACCCTGGGCTGTTTTTCAAATGAAAGGTTGTTAGTTTTGATGCCTTGGCGATAACCCCATGCGTTGAATTCTTGTTTCATATGTGCCTCTCACAACGTCTAATATCTTTAACAGTAACAGATGTGTTGGATGCAGACTGTGATAAGACCTTCTTCAGAGGGACACACACATGAAAACTCACTCATGAAATGGGAAACGCACATTTTAAGGTGTACAGTACATGTAAACACAGACACACGCGCATGATCCAATTTTAAATTAAATGGGGAAATCAGGTTCATTCATTAAGGTCCATGCTTTCATGTTCAAGCCTGTGTGTGTGCGTGCATGTGTGTTTTGTAACTGGCTGCTATTATGATATTATTTGTGGTCAGTCAGGCTCTAATTTGAGAAGTCTTGCTGTGTTTTCAGAAATGTTAGGAAATAGTTTAACTGAATTGTTTTTGGCAAAATTAGACTATTAGATTAGATTATTTTTTACATCCTAGCTACATTAAATATACACAGTGATGCAAACATGCATAATCCTCATTAAAATCTAAATGAAACACATTCACAATGTTTTTTTAATTACGGTTGCTTACAAGATTATTTTACATTTTGATAACTTTAGTATGAACTCAGGCAAGAAATACTGGATTAAATTAGTTAGTTGGTTGCAGGACTAGATGAAAGAAGAGACAGAATATAAAAACTTGAGAGAATACAAGTCTCAAATAATGTGTTTGACACTGATATACAGACAAAGAAGTAGTTTGCCTGAAGTGAAAACCAAAAAGTTTTTGAAGTAAAAATGGTCAGATTTAGCAGAAAACACCTCCACCCTATGAGTCTTATCACCATTGAAGCATATGGCAGGGTGGAGTAACAGACCCATTTCCCATCTGCAGGAACGTGTGCTGACCAACACTTTGCACCAGACTGAAACCTTCCTTCATTCCTTTGGTGTTATTAACCAGCTTTAAATCTCTTGCACAGACATATCCCGCCCGGCAACAGGACACAACCAAGCTCAACAGGAAGTACAGCCTGACTGAGAGGTGAGCCACTTCCTTTAGGAACCACAGAGTACAAACACAGACACATGCAGTCATTTGAAGTAATATTTCTCTTTCTAACTTGATAATCTTATGTACGTCTTTAGCAGTGCGGACACACACTTGCTCATCTCTGTCTGATTATCTCTAAGTGAGTCCCTGGAGACTTCATGGGGGGTCGGCTCACTGTGCACTGACGGGAATTCACTCATGCCTGACTGTGATTTGACTGTAATGAGCTCTAAGTGTGCAGGGCAATCATCCATGCTTAAAATGTGACCATAGTAGTATGTGGTTGGATGGTGATTCCTGTGTTTTAACATGTAGGGGGCATTTAAGACATGCATGGCATGTAAACGGGCTTCTGCTCATTTTTGACCTGGGGCTGAAAGAGTAAAAGGGAAACTTCCACTATAATTTAACCATTTTCTCAGTCTATTTGTGTTTCTTCACAAAATGTTGAACTATTCCTTTAATGCTATATGAGAATTGAAATAAAGTTTCTGTGTAAAAGAAAATTAAGTTTTTTCTTCTGTTGCTTCACTTTCTTCACATCACAGGGACTACCCGAACTGGAGGCAGGAGTACAGACCACCAGAGGGTGTTAGTCAGTACCAACACCACCCCAACCAGGGTCGACAGGGTCACAGACAATTTGATGGCAGCAGCAACGACCGCAATGGATACGCCTTTACCCCCCCTCCAGCTCCTCTTTCTCACCGAGAACGAGCCATGTCTGAAAATGACCTGCGCTTTGACAGC
Organism: Ctenopoma kingsleyae; assembly: GCA_032353495.1. Classification (NCBI taxonomy): domain Eukaryota; kingdom Metazoa; phylum Chordata; class Actinopteri; order Anabantiformes; family Anabantidae; genus Ctenopoma; species Ctenopoma kingsleyae. Next base: position 10,065,905 of record JAUBNQ010000010.1, on the reverse strand, counting down.
AGCCACCACTGGTCGCTGTCAATTTCTATGGCGACCAACCAGACACTGACTGAGGTGGAGGAAGGCGCAGGCGGTGTCAGGGGTGGAGAACCAGCAAGCACTGCCAGGCAAAACAAGAAGAGGATGCCGCCTCCACCGCGTCCACCTCCTCCAAAGTGGGAACAATTCCACCGCAGGCGTGCATCTCACCACACCCTGTTCTCCACCTCTTCTTCTTCTTCTGCTGCTGTTTCACACCCTGTCTCACCCCCACAGGGACACTATATGACTCAGTCCTCATCATACTTCCCATCATCTGAAATATCCAGGCAAAGGTCCTACAGTCTTCCTCCAGAGAGGCAGGAAGTGGCAGAGGGTTGCCATTGCTGTACCTGCAACCAAACCCAAACCCAGGAACATACATTTGCCCAGAATCAACCACAGCATCACCCATATTCCCATGGCCCATCCACTCAGAACCAACTTCGAATGCAGGAGCACCGTCTGCTTTCCCACTCTAATCAGAATCAGGCTCAATTTCAGGAACAGCCATTTACTGCTGCTCCTCCCAGTCCTATGCTCTCCAGGAGGTCTTTCAGACCAGTGACTCCACCCCAGAGAGAGGACAGACACAACCTGAAGGACATGTATGCTGACCAGCGGGAGAGAGCGGAGGTTTTGTATCTACCTCCACCACCACCAGCAGAGAACAGTGTGAACAGGTGAAACAAACAGGAAGATCATGAGATTTTATTAAACATTATACATTTTAAATTTGTTTAATTAATTTGGTTATTTGTGTCTTCGCAGTTTATCTGAGAATGACATCAGTCGAAGCCCTGACCAGGCCAGAATAACAGAAAGACATCACAGACAACAGCACAGTGTGAGACCTGGGGTTGAGTGGGAGAGATCTCCGTCTCCCAAAGCCCATGGAGACACAACTCGTCCTCCAGCTGCAGAAAATGGAGACGTTGGTGGAGTTTTACCTTCTGCGTCTTACTTTGCTATAGAGCAGCCTCCACTGCTCAGTATGAACAGAGGTTTCCAGAGTGTGGAGCAGCAGAAGACTGAAGAACCAGGAACAGAATCTGAGACGACCCTTAGCCCGAGTCCTGTGCACAGCCTGGAGGTGGACCTCGATGTCCCCATGGAAACAGATATTGATGACTTCCAGGAGGAAGAGCTTCCAGTGGTGGATGAACCAATCACCAGCGAGCTTCCCTGCTTCGCACTGCCGGTTACCGTCCTGGAGACGGACATCGACACCTTACCGGATTCTGAGGCCTCACCATCATGCAGGACAAGGGCAGACAGCAGCTCTGTGGAGGAGGAGCTGGAGGCCAGGGAGGAGCTCTTCCCCCAGAGCAGTGAGGGAGAGTCGAGCACGGAGAGCTGGAGAGGAGCCTACCAAACCATGGAGCCCAACACCGACAGCTTGGATAGGTAACGAGAGAGAGAGGCAGGGAGGGAGTTACAAGGCCTAACTCTAAGTGGTGGAATGTGACCGTGTGTGTGTGTGTGTGTGTGTTGTGTTGTGCATGAATTACACAGACCATTTGATTTGTACAAGACCTAACTGTTCTTGTCACTAAGCTCATTCTCTCTTTCCCACAACCTTTCCAGAACACAGGTGCCAGTCGAGCATCTGTTGCCACATAGATCAGAAAGAGAGTTGAGGTGATGATAAAAAATATATATAAATTAAGAAATACTGAACAAAGTCTGAGTTTGTTCTACATCTGTCTAAATGTGGTCAGTTAAACCTACTTTGCACTGCATTTTAATCAGACTTTAAACTACTGCCTATGTAGTATTGAGCTATTCAGTTATTTAGTATTATTTATTTAGTTGTAGAGGAACTTTTAGATTTTTTATGACATATACATATTATTATAAATATTATATATACTTTTGTCAGATTTAAATTTTTTTTTGTTCACACACTTAACAAAACCCAGTTTTAAAAGCAGAAATTGGTGAATGTTTGATAGTTTTTTGTTTGTTCTATTTGTTTAGAGTTTAGATGTCTTCCATCTGCTCCCTGTTCCTCCGTCCCTCTCACTAAGCCCAGATAATTGATTGGGTTGCTTACTTACAGTATATACTCCAGTAGTCACTGTGTTTTATGACTGTGTGTCTGTTTTATCGCTCTGCCTGTGTGTTTTATCTCTGGTTAAATAAAATAAACTCTCCTCTCTATGCCTCTTTCGCTCTCAGGCGGTCCGGTGCGAGCTCCAGCTGTTCGTCCTATTACAGCACGTCAGCAGCCAAGGCTCAGCTTCTGTCACAGATGAAGGACTTTGCTGATAACAGAGAGAAGGACAAGGATGATGAGCTGACTTACAAGGTAACACAGGCAGCTACTGTCTTGCTGCTTAACTAGACGTTCTGGGTAATCGGTGTTTTATGTTTGCTGTATTTTTCAGACACATGTTGCCTGTTATTTTCATTTTTTGTTCAAACAGTTCTTCTTCTGTCGTGCAGAAGCAGCTGATGGAGAGCCTCCGCAAGAAGCTGGGAGTGCTGAGAGAAGCTCAGAGGGGGCTGCAGGAAGACATCAGAGCCAACGCACAGCTGGGAGAGGAGGTGTGGAGACAGCTCATCTACACACTCATCAGTTCATTTTCTCACTTGCTGGCTTTTACTTGTTCTGTTATTGTGCCTCACAAATCCAGTTATGCTGAAAATGCAGGAAGAAATGAAAGCAAACCACTTGACGGCAACATTGTTTAATTTTTTCTGTATTTTAAGGCTGAAAACTAATGTTGAACTACTATTTTTAAGAATTTGAGTAACTTTCTTCAGATGTAATCAAGTTAGAGTTCTTGATTATTTGTCTCTATTAAACATCAAACTGTAAAACAAATGCCCTTCACAGGTTCCTTCAAGTCCATTGCCATTAAACTAATTGATTAATCCGCTGAAATCCCATTAATTCATTATCTTCTTTGCTTATTCACACTTCCTTTTTTCCCCCCATTAAGGAGGTATTTTATCTCCTTAATTGAGGCCTGAGAATACAGCATGTTGTATGATTTACGAATTGCGAAGATCTTTAAAGCAAAGATGTGATTTTGGGCTGTATAAACTGATTCACCCATGCTTGTTTACTTTGACCAAAATGGCCACAGTGCCATGAAAATATTGTGTTGCCACTGTTAAAAGTTAAATCTGCAGTAAATCCAACTTTAACAATATGTTTACAGCTCCAACACTCAGTGTAACACCGCTTACTTTAGTCTTT
>JAUBNQ010000010.1:10006564-10017665 GCA_032353495.1 Ctenopoma kingsleyae | reverse complement strand
AATATTGTGACACTCTGGTCTCACTATCAAATTAAATCTTCCACCAACTGTCACAGAGTAAAAAATGCACAGGACCTGATGATGTAGTTGAACCTGCATCTCTGTGGTTTATGTTAATTTAACATCCTTACTGACTAAAAATTAAACAGCAGATCTGAAAATGTGTAAATTATTCTATAGTTTGAAGTAAACTATGTGTTTACAATAATTTTGCAAGCAAGTGCCCTTTGTCATATCGCAATCGCATATCGCAATATTGATCTCAATAATTGCAATATGACTTTTTTCCCAAATCGTGCTGCCCTAACTTAAATTGAAGTAGTTGTCATATTTTGCACAGATAATGTTTAAAGTTTAAGTATGCATGATAGGAAATATGTGATGTTAGTTACCCAAAATGATTTAGTTTTTTTTTTTTTTTATGAGGGGGGACCCTGCATATATTGGTATTGGTTTATATCGTTATAGGAAATTAAGAGTTAGAGTATATTGGTATATCGGATATCGGTAAAAAAGCCAATATCGAACATCCCTAATAGTAACTCATGTTACTTTACTACTGCTTGCTGGTTTGTGCAGGTAGTGTTAGGCCAATTAGAGTTTCATATCTAATTCCTTTCTTCCAGAGGTCAAAACTTGCCTTAGTGCTGTTGTAAATTCCTACTTCAACCTTCTCAGGAATCTACAATGTCAGACTGTGGCCACTAGAAGAAATAGATCACTGTGGTTCTGGACACAGGAATTTCAGTGACCCCATCCTGCCTTTAGCTACTTTTAAATTAATGAGGCAATTTGTAATGGAGGCTCAGAGTGTCAGCCTTGCCAAGCTGTTTAGAGGAAATGTCAGCTTGGGTCAGAGGTCATCACCTGCATCCCCTACATCTGAGATGAAAGTGGATCGATTGTCAGTGTTGTAGTGCTCTATAACTAACATGTTTTTTCTCATAGCACGGTCTCTGTGGTGCACTAGTTGTAATGGCTAGTTTTTAGAAGCCTCAATGTAGGAGCATGTGCATCATGCATCATTAACCATCTACTCTGATCTGGAAACCACAGACTTTATAAGTCTGTTTGTCTGGAGATTACACTTTGAATTACACTTTGTGTGAAAAACACATCAGATGCCTTTGGTTCTGATGTGTTGCCAAGGTGCTTTGTTCACATCTGCACACACCCCGTGCATCTAACTGATTAAGAGCACTTGGCATGTGTTGGCTGCATTAGTCCAGAGAAACAGGCTGTTTTTTTTTATATTTCTCCCACCTACAGTAACACAGACCTGGAACCTTGGGAACTTTTGAGTACTTTTACTGAGTTTGACAGGAAGTGGTCTAGACATATGTGTGGTCTCCAGACCTGCTCTCTAGTTCTGATGCTTCCTGATGTTCTTAGATTTTACTCAGTTTGACTTTATATTATTTAATTGTTTATATTATTATACTGTTAATATCTGAGTTATTGTTAAAGTGCAGCAGTTGTGAAACCTGCACTGAATCATTCCTGCATCCAAACGAACACGAGCCAAATTTTGACTATGCTACTGAGAGTTATCAAGAGAGTGAACAGAATTATAGTAGGCAGTTTGTGCTGGAAGTTTTACTTGACAAATCACAGACATGGTAGATTTGCATGGGGTTGAAATTACTGACAGTCTCTGCAATTATTACAAATTACAGGATATTTCTAGTTCATAAAATTCTTGTATAAATGCGATTGTAGGACATAGACCAAAGGTGAGCATCAATTCTGCATTAACTGTTTGACCAGGCAAATTGATTTAATGCATTTGTTATTATAAAAGTTTGAGGAAGGTAAAACCATAGTACAACTGAAATTAAGATAGCATTTTTAGTTGACCACAGTTTCTGCCTGGAAAGTTTTGGGAAGCAGGATCCTATAGGAATATATTGTAATATAAAATAGGCTGTTATCATATTGTGATAAACTGACTGTTTGACGAATTCCCAAGCTGTTGCTACTGTAAAACATTATTTAAATATAATTTAAATCTAAGTAATGATTCAACTCACCATTTTTCTGTATTTCTTTATCAAATACATCCATCCACTGAAACATCTAATCCAAGTCATGGATGAGCAATGTAGATGACACGTATCCATAAATAAATGACTCCACACTGAAACGTCTGTCTGACAATAGGCACTTTATTTTAGCACAGAATAAAACGGAAGATCATTGTTTTAAAAAGCACTAGGCAATCAACAGAAGAAATTTCCAGGTACATTCCTCAAGTGGTGTCAGATTTTTTTTAGAAAAGGAAAAGGATATGTATCGAACAATATCTACATTCATAGTGTTTTGAAGGAGTGGTTTGTGTCAGAGACAGAAAAGTGGAAAATTAACAAATTATAAAAAAGGTGACTTAGGAAACAATATAGTGACTATATTGCAAGTGTAACCATTGTTATAAATTAAATTAGGTTTGATTTATGTGAAATAAGGTTGAGACAGCTGATAAGAAGAAAGTTGCTAATTCAAATATGTGGAACAGCCGAGAAAATATAGGCCATTAAATTTGAGTGGTACCTTTCAACAGAGATGAAGGGTATGAGATCCTCAAACTGTGCCTGTTTTCACCCCTTCAAGGGGTACATTTATGGGCTTTAATTTAAGGATAAAATTATGTTTTTTTTAATATATTGAAATACATCTGGATTGCATTTATCCACTTGAGTTACAGCATTTGGTAAAATGCCATTATCCTGCTACAAATGTGTTTTTCTTTGTCATGCTCAGATAAAAACTGGCAGCAGGATCACGTTAGTCTGTAGTCTGTAGTGTCAGTAATCTGGTCCTGATGAGTTGATATATGGTGATCTACCTCAACTCACTCATTTTGAACTCAACAGTCTCTTTTGCTATTTACCATAAGTGTTTGGAGAAGGAAGCAGCTTCCAGCAGGTCAACACAAATACATGTTCATGTAATTCTACTCACTGGTGTTCAACTGCACTAACACTGATATAAAAAATTGTAGGTTTTAAATTTGTCCCATATTGTTTTCAGAGACAGTTTGCATTCAACGGGTTTATGAGGTTTAAGAGTGTGAGAAACTGCAAATGTTAACAAAACTTTCTTAGTTTACAAAACGTCCACAGAGTTCCTTTAACTTTTAAAGTAGGCACACAATGGTATACAAGTTTCTCAGCTCTTTACCAGCATCTTCATAGTTTGCGGTAATTTATTCCACCATCTGCAAAGAGAAACTATTGTTTTTGGACAACTGGTCCTTCAAACTGAAACAAGGCAAATTGGAAACATAATTATGTTCAGCAGGCCACATGATTTTCATAATATAAACACATCATGAATCTTGGAATAGGAGGTTAAAACAGAACACAGCTGGAAACTAATCCCGGCGATGATTTAAAAGAGATCTAGCTCTCACAGTGCTCCACACCACTGTTCAGTATCTTTCTCCAGCTTTAATGGAGGGAAAATTATGGACAATGTGTCCGACTTGTGGTCAGGCAGTTTCTAAACCGTTCTGGAGTTCAAAAGGCTTTTTTCCCAAAACTGCTTTCATACATTTATGTGCAGAGCCACGCATAACAAAAATACACAAAACATAATCACAGACAGAAGAGAATATTTTACACACTCGATAATTCAAACCGAAAAGCCAAGTTAAACAGTTCTGGTCTGTGACGTTTTCATCTTTGAAAATTGGCATTGCCTTGTTACCTTGTGCTGGATTCACAGTTAACTGCTTGTTGATTGTTTCAAAGTCAGTGTGTCCACATTAGCACAGTACACTTGTCTGTAGTTCACGTACTGTACATGAGACGCGAGTCCTGTAGGCTGTTTGTCTAGTTGATCTGATTTTAATAGCCTAATTAGCTGTTTACCTTTGAGACAGAAGATTTTCAGAGCAGCACTTACATAAATGAAAATCAAATTCGATTATCTTGGGCCTTGGCTCAGTGGTTAGCATAAAGGTCCAGGGGTTTGCACTAGATCCAGATGGCTGTGAAATGTTTCTCTGCTTCTGCAGCAGTTTTCATGTGAGTTTGAAACCAGTGTGGTTTCTGTTGTGTACAGTAAGTTCTCCAGTACATCATATCTGAATTAAAACTGGGACTCGGCTTAAAGTGTGGGGTATAGCATCCAGTAGATCTGATATATTGTGTATATTTCGACAGTCAAAAACTTTGGCGTTTATTTCTCGAAACAAAGCTTTTGAGTTAGCTGTCATCAATTACTGAAATATTTGGAGATGACATGACCCTACACTGTGCAAGAAGGCTTGTGGTTTTCATGTTTTTGAGCTTAAACAGAGCAAGGCACTAAAGCAGCATGTGCACACAGAACCTTTTTATTTATTATCTAACAGAAAGTGAAGTATTATGACAGTGCTGCGAGATGAAGAAGCTCACTCTGCAGGGTGCAACAAATGAAAAACATCTAAACTCCAGCAACTTAATTAACAAACCAGCATGGAGTCTTGAGCTGTGCTTCCTGAAAATAAACTGATCTCTGGTCTTAATCCCAACACAATCTAACAATTACGTATTTGCAACACTAGTTTACAAGTGGTTCATATTTCTCGTGTCCAGTCTTGGGGGGTGGGGATGTCAAAGGTTAGACCAGAAACTGTGTGGTGTCTTCTGTAGAGTGAATGCATCACAGTAAGCATTAATTTGGTGAAATGCAGGTATGTATCAACATTAAAATAATGGTGAGTTTGACTGAAAACTGAACATTTAAAAGACATTTCAACAAGTAGTTTCAAAAATTTTTGGCTTGTTTCCCCTTAAATGAAATTGCACTGCCAAAAAGGGAATTTCACCTCACAAACATTGTTGTTTCTGAATTATCTGAGGCTCATAAAGGTAAAACTATTAAATATCTTTTAACTTATCTATAACTGCCTCTATAATTACCCTGTAACCTACTGAAAAGGTCTCTATTACATACAACAACTATTTCCCAAGCGCTGGAATGGTTTCAAGACTGTGTGAAATTTGTAATTATATGTTGACACAGTCACCAAAATGCTGCTGAAACACTGTTTAGACGCTCAACAAATATTCACTTTTTTAACACACATGTTGAGCTGATCTTATCAGTATGAATTGGATGTGGCGACTGATCTTAACTAAGATTTCTTCCTTCATGACAGTCAGAGGCTTTAAAAGTCTGTAACCATTGGTGGATGTTCTCTGTGGTCACTGCATCACTGTGTTGCCATGTTGGAGACCTCCACATAGCCTAGACAAGGAAACTTCAGATTTGTCCATGTGAACCAACCTTTTTTTTTAAAAACCACATACTCACACACACTCCCTGCATACCCCTGACTGTTTGCTGACAACTACCAGATAAGGCAGGGAGGTTCGACAGTGTGGATAGATGAGTCTGTCTCTTCACTTTGGATGTGAAACTGGATGATGTGTGTGTCTGGGGAGGCTGGATGTGGTGTGATGTGATGTGTGTGTCTATATGTGCATACGTACGTGGCAGAGAAAAAAAAAAAAAGAGTGTAGGAGCTTGTGCATCAGTGGATGGTTTAAGATTCTGAATATCCTCTCCTTCCTGCTTCTGCCAAATTGTTATACATGATTTCTTTTAGAAAATCTAGTCTGTGCTGTGTCTGTTCCAGATTTGCAGCATATATGTATGCTTTAGCCTTTCTTGTGTTTTTCTGCATCAGTTTCATGTTCTTGTAGGCAATAAACTTTTATGTGGTCTCTACTATAATGTTAAAACACATGTGATTGGCAGTGAATACAGATGTTTGTTTACTGGTATTTTAGTTGTATCAGTTCTTCATTGAACCTCCATTAACAGTTCCATCTTTTCAGTCCAAGGCAGCTGGATTTGGATTTGGTGCTTTCTATGTCTCAGTGTCTCAGTTAAAACTGGGCTAAATTTCAAAAGTGAAAGATACAAAATTTCAGTGAGAAGTAGCTCATAACTATTGTGAAACTACAGTTTCATGGAACCTACAGTTCTAAAAGATTGTATATACACTATTTTCAACCAGATATAGCCCAGATCAAAATGGGTGATTAAGTGTCTTTTGACCTGAAATCACCAAACTCTCGTCTAAACTAGTCTATGTGGATGTGTCATCTTGTTCCCATACATCTGTTATTTTCTGGTTGTTTGCATAACTGATCCTTAAATACAACTGAATGCAGCTTCACATGTTAGACAAGAAAAACCAGATGGATAATATTCTATACATGAAAAGGAGAAAGAATGCGAGGGAAAGTGAAAGAGATCAACAACATAAGACTTGTCGAGTTGCATACCACCCTCAGCCTCTTTCTCTCTCTCCTTTTTTCTTCCACTGCTTGACATTTACAAGATACCTCCTTTTCTCTCCTCCTTCCTTTCACTCCTTCTTTCTTTGCAGACTTGTTTGTCACCTCTCTTGACAGTCTTATTACTGTCAAAAGTGTCCAGCACAAAGAGGCCATCCTCATCCACCTCCACAAAAGTCTTTGCATAAAATCCACAGTTGTAGTGTTGCAGGTTGATAGTCCACAGCAAACCCAAAGTGGTTTTTAGTCCCGTCGAGATAAGAATTGTAAAATCACCACAGGTCATTGTCTAAATCTCAATAGCAGTGATTTATATTTACAGTACTCTCATGACACACTGTAAAAAAAAAAGTTATATTCCACAGATTTTCACTTTGGTTTGATCATTTGATTTGCTGCTCCTGCCATTTGACCATTTGTCCTTCCTCACATGTTTGATGCAGAGGATTGAGTTTTACTTATGTGTACATTCTTCGGTCTGAAATCCATATCCAAGGGTCTGATTGCTTCACACTAAAAGGCTGTTGACACGTGAGATACACTGAGATTCATGTGTTAATTTAGAAATACAATGCAACAGGGCAGCCTAATTGTTTTGGGGCGATTCTGATCTAACGGGAACATGTATCTCTGTATATCTTGCACAAAGCCTTCAAACTCCAGTACTACCATCCTTCAGTGATCCATCCAAGCAAACATTGAGGATCTGAGGTCCAGGCCAACTTCCCACATTTTTGCCTAAATGACCTTTTTTCCCGTCAATAGGTCCCAAAAGGCCCCCAACTCATTGTCTCTAGTCCTCCCAATTCTGCATCCATCCATTCATTTCTGTTTTCCTTTCTCTCAGAGATCCAGGCGGAAGGCGCCAAAGTAGCTGGAGGAATCATCAGCGTTGACCATGTTTGGTGAAGAAACTGAGACGAAGAGCTCATCGCCAGCCCTCAGTTCAAACAGCCCTCCCTGGTAGACAGAGTGGAGGGCGTACTCGGCGTCTGGAGCCCAGCACTTGGTGCCAACGCCCTTCAGGAGCTGGACAGAAATGCAAATTAAGGTAAGTAAGCTATTTAAGAGTTTGTGTCAATCACTATGACCACAATATTCCAGGTGAACAGGGATAATATACCTGTATGGGACTTGGGTAGGAGGTTTTCTTGTAGACACACTGCACCAGCTGGTGGCTGACGCTACGCTGGTCTCCATCACTGGCTGCAGGGGACGGATAACGGAAATACACCTAGAGATGGAGAGAGGAGGGAAGAATGATTGGTAGTTAATAATGAAAATAATAATTGTTTGAACCAGTGCTTTGGATTAGAACATCCACCAGCTAAATTGTCATTGGTTTTAAAGTAAGCGCTTTTAAATCTGCTTTGTCTTTTAGAAGAACTCTTGTCATGCATCACTATAACTACCATCACTTCAGTTATTTAGAAAAAACAATCAAATTTCCAGGCATCTGAAAGTCATTTCTGGGATTAACGATATAATCTTCTATCCATGTTATTGTTTAAAGCTGTGTATCAATATAATACTTCTGTAGGTAACGTATGATCACCTGTGAGTACAGGTAGTACCGCCCATCCTGAGGCACTCGCAGCTTCCCATTGGACAAGGTCATGTTGTGCAGGTGAGCTCCAAAGCTCTGATTGGCCCATGAGCGAACCACATGGCGACAGGACTGGTGGAGACCTGGTGTGGGGATCGGGTAGGGAGGGAACCCTGTTGGTGGTAAAAGTGGAGAGGAACCAATTTGAAAGACAAAGTAGTAGAAAGACGAGCCGCAGATGTTGGAGGAGATCAAAAACGATTTCAACATTGGATTGCGGCAATGAGAAAAACAAATGAAATTCAAATGCGCTCATCAAATAAACACACGGTGTCTAGAGATTATAGCTCAGTTTACTGTATAAAGTATGGTTCTTATTAAAAAAAGGGTTTTATAGGCTGGGTAAGAGGAAGGTGCATGATATGGATGATACGGGTGACTTGTTTGCCAAAAAGCTCCACAGCAGCGGCTGACAAAACAATATGACAGAAAACAGAACCAGTGATAAAATATGAGGCCCAAGAGAAGCAGTGCTTTTTGACTAGTTTTAAAATTGCCAGAGCTGAGCACATTGTATTTGTGTTTAGACAGGAGGGAACATAAGGAGACAGAGCCTAAGAATTAAGGAACTTTTAGGTTTCACTGGAGTATTTCCCTCTGCTCTCTATCACATACCATAGATAAGCACAGTGAATGTATTTCTTTGTGTATGTCTGTTTCTTGATAAAATGGTTTCCAGTGAAATCCATAGATTATTCTGTCACAGATGAAGTGTATGCAATCACAAGACTCAGACTCAGACTGTGGAAGATCTTTCTTCTGTAGTTTGGCAGCTGCTGTCATAGAAAAGACAATTAGTTCAGCTTCCTCCGTTAAGATCATTGATACATGTAGGGCCGTAAATGCATGGCTAAGGAAAGGTGAAGAAGCTGAGGGGCTTATAGGGTGTGAGGTAGCAGTGTGGAGAGTCCTGTACAAGGTGTACAGTTGACAAAACGCAGGGCACCACAGCTACAGCTGTATTTAGCTTGGGTCCACCCACGTGTAATAGAGAATATGAACATTTTTGCAGTTCATGATTTATTGTTAATTAATGAATGCTAACACCTTGTGTGCTTTCATAATGCGTAAACTGCCTTAAGGATGGGGACGCTGTGTTCAAGTTGTATTTGTGATCAATTTAATCTATGCCTAGGTCTGTGCCACCAATGTGGAAAATAACTTGATTTAAAGTAGTTAACCTGCTGATCATGATGCCTGCCCGGCCAATCACATACAAATATATTCGCAACATCCATCGTTTGATTTCAGCCACTTTTGTTACTTGTTTTTTTTTATGTCGGTGTTGCGGTAATTGCTTGTGTCATATTCATTTCACAGTTATATGTGGAATTTAAAAATGTGGGTGTGGTAACGCTAACGGGCCATTGTTTCCTTAACATCTGTAAGATAATTATTAGTAAATACATCAAAGGTAAATCCTCAAAGTTCCTCTCACTGTTGTACTTCCTTATGAGAAATCCCAGCTGAATGTGTGAACCCCACACTCTCTTCCTTCTTCCCCACACACATGCACACACCACGTGCATACACACATACACATTCAACACATTCCTTGACCCTTTGTCAACTCAATGGAAATGACATCAGGCAGTCTTTGCCAGATTGTTAACACCCTTTAGCTTGCACGCCAATTTCAGATGAAATGATATAAAGGTCTGGATAACACACACACACACACACACACACACGTGCGCGATTTGAACTGTAACTAGTTGACGAAAGATTTTCTTGAAGGAAAAAGCTTCAGGACTAGAGGAAGTGTATTTATTCTAAGAACAACTTCTGTCAACACAAGGAAGCAGCGTGTTTTAATATACAACTACATATATTGTAATTAAGATGAGACAATAAAAACTCATTGCTGTTATGTTAATGATTAAAGAGTTACCTTACCAACCTGTAAGCTTGCAAGATTAGGAGAGACTGAGAGAGAAACTTAAGGGTTCCTCCGTGATAATACAACTCTAGAACATCTTAACCTTTTCGCTTTGCACACAAATGGTTCCCTTCCCCTTTAAAACTGTGATTTTTTTAATATCATTTTTGTCTTACATTTACTGAAACACAGAGATACAGTATGTGAACTTAGCACAGGCAAAATATATGATATAGTCAATGACTGTAAAACTTATCTTAACTCAACAATAATGATAAGATAGGTCACATACACACACACAAACAGACTCCCACATATACAGTGACACACCAAAAATAACTTTCCTTCTCATTTCACTCTTCCTAAAATCCTTGACCCACAGCTAATCTCAGAGCAAGCTGCTGGCACATGAACACCTCTCACCTTGAGAGCCGCTGTCTCTGAGGGTCAAGTGGGCAGATGGCCTCTGAACCACCGAGGTCATGAACTTTGACCCAGAATTGTTGAAAGTGCGGGGCATGGTTCTTGCCTCTGAGGGAGAGAGGAAATAATAATGTCAGAAAATAAGCTGTAGATGAGTTTGATTGTAACCTGTGTGTCTGTGTGTGGTGCTCACCTATGAAGGTTTGTTTGGAGATGATGTTCTCTGTCACCTGAAAAAAAAAAAAGCATATAAAAATATACAGGTCACAAAAAATGTGATGAGAAAATCCAACAGCATCATGATCAACATCCTGTTGCTCTGCTACAGTAACAGTGTTTTATGTGTGCAGCTGTAGTTCTTATGACAACAGCCTTTCCAGTTTTAAAAGGAGTCTGCATTTTAGTAATTGATTAATGTACTTGTAGAAAATATGTTCTTGTTGTCCAAAGACGGTTTTTATTTAACTATAACTATAACTAATCAATAATTAACCTGCAGTTGTTTTTCCTTACTGTGTTAGTAAAGTAGCCAACACTCCTAGGTTTACGGTTGAGCAGACTGAACGGTGTGAGAGGACCTGGTTGTACTTGTTTATATTAAATGTTAAACTGTTTTATTCTATAGTTGAGTGAGGACAATGTTATCTATGTGTAGCCTAAAATCGTAGATTTTCACAGAGAGAACAGGAAAAATGGCAGAAACATCATGCAACACTGTACTATAGATGTCAGAAGACAGAAGAAGATAGAAGACACAATTAACACGAATAAAATGACAATATCCAGATCCAGACTGTATTAGTTACATAAAGCACAAAACATACGGTATTAACATATTTTATACAGTAATTTAATAGTTTAAAAGTATAAATAATTACTTACTACTTGTGTCTAATATGTAGA
>JAUBNQ010000010.1:9989824-10006464 GCA_032353495.1 Ctenopoma kingsleyae | reverse complement strand
TCTGTGTCTTCCTCCTTTTAACCATGAGGTCACAAGTTTAATTATCTGTTACTAGTGATGTGGTCTGTTTTAGGCGCCCCAGAGGAAATCACAGAGCACCGACTGGTATACGTCTCCCTGATTAATGTGCTGAAGTGCCACAAAATCCTGAATTTGATTAATTTCCCCACTGGTTTTAATGGTCATCCAGCTACAACCACAATGTTATTCTTGGCACCGGGCCTGTTTCTCCTGTACCAAACACTCAGCCCAACCTGCAAATTGGACATGATCGCTCTGGGGTTTGGCGTGTGTGTATGAGTATGTGCCTCTGTGTGAACACAAGCAGGGACAGCCATTCATGTATATCCAATATACTCTAAGGGGAATGCAAAACAGTGCAAGTAAAGTAGAGCTTGTCTTGCTGGGCGTAACATGCCTCTGTCTCTGCCTCATGTTCCTCAAGTCCTGAAAGCAGAAAATTGCTTGCATGCACACCCACACACAGTTAAAGAAGGAGAGAAAATTGCCAACAGATTTTCGGCTGCAGCTGCAGTTGAATGAGAAAAGTCAAAAAAAAAAAAAATGTGAAGAAATGTGAGGGGGATTTTTCAGAGTCATGGACGTACTGTGAGCTCACAGGCCTCATGCATGGCTGATTCCAGAACAGCATGTTTTCAATATATGAAGCTCAGCATGGCTTTTGTCTTTAAAGCCTAAAAGGTCACTTGGGAAACCATTGGATGGCTAAATTATGGAATCAGCTGTAGAGGCTGTATGCACAATTTATGTTCCACACATCACACAGGAACCTTTCTGTGGCACCCTGAGAGACATCTGACCAGCTACAATGTTTTCTTACTCACTGTTTGCATCTGGTTTGTATTTAGAATCTGCTCGAAGTAAGGGTACAGTATATTAATACATGTAGAGTTAAATTTGTCAGATCTGCTTGAAATTAATGACAAAGACATTAAATTAAAAACTGATGAATGTGGCAGTTACAGTAGATAAAGCATTTCCTGCTGAGGACATAAAATATGGATTAAAGAGAAACTCTGAGAAGTCTTAATTATGATGACTTCTTCACTTGGTGGAAGCTGTTTTTCATAGTGAAGGAACACTTTTCTGAAAAGAGGAAAATTATTCCTGATATATTGAAGAAAGCTGGTAAAGTTAAACACACCTGTATCCTTTGAAGCTTTTACACTGAGCAGAGGGGAATAAACAGAGGTGATGCCGTCACAAATATGTAGGCAGTGCACGTTTGTCTCTGCAGGTGGTTTCAGTGTGATATACACGTGTAATGAAATGAACCCACAACTTTTTCCACATGATGCTTTGTTAGGTCGATTGCAGCTTGAAGTCATTACTCTGCTCTTTAGATGAAAGGTCAATTAAGGCTAACATCATGGGATAATCCCAGCTAATATGGATTGCTAATGACAAAGGCATGTCATTAGGACACTGCTACAACAATCTCCAGTTAAGATTATAACCTTTGTAATTCCAGTCCTGAGAAATTGGTTGTTGGAAATATAGAGCTCCATAAAATACAGAGCTGAAAGGTCTTATTTGGATCAATTTTACTGCTTCACACTTTGTACTGGATGTTATGGTGGTCTCTTGTCAGAACAGGAAACATTTCAACATGCACAGCTCTTATATGCAATGGTTCAAAGCATGAACACTGTATTTGCTTTGCTGTTTTTATTGAAAAATATTAGTCAATATAATTATTCTGTTTCAGAGTTCTTTACAAATATGTACAAGATACATTAGATTTTATGTTTTCTGCATCTACAGCCTTGCATGTAGCGCAGGAGGGCTTTGAGCTAAATGAAAAGCTAAGTGACAAATCAGATAGTTAACAGAACAGTCAAAGAATTACATAGCAGGCTGTATAAATATACTGTATGATTTTGGGCGGTCCCAGGTGAAACATTACCAAACGTGGCAATATCTTTGACTGTGGCCCCAAAATGGTGGCCCTACATTGCACTGCGAGAGAGGTGACAGCTGTTGTCACGCTCTTTCAGATAATTTTAGCCTGTCAGAATGTGACTGCTGCTACGACCTGTGTCTACAAACCAATCGCTTATGACACATGATGACACTTCATTGTTTCTATTTGTAGTTGTGCAGACTGGTAACACACACTGAAGACATTTTATTTGTGTATATTGATTTGCATTTGCAATTTCGTAGGTGTTACCTTCGTACAACCTACATCAGTACAGTTCATTAAAGTAGATACCAAGTTTAAGTTTAATCGTCTGTAGGCGCCTTACTAATATCACGACAGGAAATAAAATGTACAGACATACAGTATATGACACATGGAAATTCAAGTAGATAAATGTCAACTTCCGCCACAGTAGGAGTCTGTCTGGAGTCTGACACCTGGAAAGAGTTATGTTGTGTCAGAGGCTGAGACAGTTATTTGAGTCTTGCAGGACTTAAATAGCTCCCTGCAAATGAGCTGGAATGACCAAATGCTGCGTAATAACATGTCGAAGCTGCACGTACGTTCTAAGTGGAGTCTCTTAAAGACTTTCTCTTCTTTACCTTTTAGAACTGTTTACATCGGTGATTTATCTGGAGGTATTTTTATGATGTAACCTGGGAGTTTTATAGTTTGATTATGTTGTTGGATGTCTCCTAAATGTTAAAAGATGTCTTCTTAGGTTAGATGTTCAGACATCTAGTGAACCATAATATGTTTGGGAGCATATTTTCCTAAAATGCTTATTTTCAGGCATCCAGACACCAAATATTTTAACAGGTCAAGATTACATTTATAACACTTATCCCAATTATCCCATATAAAATGGGGTAATTCTAATCCAGCCATCTTGTTTGGTCTTCCATATTTCCTGGTACTGGTCTGGTTATTTCTTGGCTACAGTCAGCAGTACACTCTATTTGCTTGCAGAAAAACAAGAGACATATGAGTAAATATTTCTTCAGTCTAGTCTGCTCCTGCTTCTGGGTCAGTCCAGGTGGCCCTAATGGGCCAAGTACTGTCTAACATTTGTGCCATTAGCAAAGATATTTAGCGAACAAACAAAAGCAGAATGCATTTGCCATATTTATCTGGAAGTGTTGCAGGTTTACATATCTTTCCTTTTTCTGGTACAATGAAGAGTGTCTTTATCCTTGAAATCAGTTCCATTGTGATTTGAGGTGTTAACGCTGATTGGTTTCAGTGTAACTCAACAGTGCTATTAATGATTCTGCAGAATGCCTTTTTGTTTGAAACCCTGATACTGTACATCTGACTTTATCAGCAGGTTAATCATAATCTCTTCCTCATAAGGAGCAAAGGTTTCTGGGCCTGCTTTCTGGCACGAGAAAGTAAATCATGTTTATGTGTTTGTGAGCTTTGCTCTTATCAAGGGTTTTAGCATTTGTCATCTGCTGGTTTACTGTGAAAGACTAGACTCCTGTCCTCCTTAAGTGCGACACTTTGGTTTCTATTAAATGAGCGTCAAAGTTCAGGTTCACAGACAGCATGACCTGACACCCGGGCACTTAAAGTGTATGTGTTTATACGGGCTTTAGGGCAGTCTGTCACACTACAAGTCGAAAAGGCCTTTCCAGCTGCAATAACAACAAAAAAATAAACTCTGAACTCTCCTCTTTCACCATGTTTAGACCAACAGAGGCAAAAATAGTCAGATTTCTTCATGTCATACTGTGTCTGGCCAAAAACTACAAATAATCTCATAAATGAGAGAAACAGAGGATAAAAAAGTTTGACAAATAGGTAGAGAGACATATCTCTGCAAAGCTTTTTTTAAAATCCATTTTTACTAAATGTCTCCTGTTGCAGTTGAGACCACAACCCCGAATACAGAAATCACTGCAGGTATTTTACTTTTACAAGTACTGGAAAGAGATTGATTTATCAACAGTTATTGTGGAAGATTGTGGAAACAGAGCTGGTTTAATGGCAATCCATCTAATAGTTGTCAAAACATTTTCCCCAGAACCACAAATCTGAAAAAATCTCATCATGATGCTACAGACTGACATTGCTAGAGTCACACCAATGTGTCTCATTGGTTTCAGGGGGAAAATCTAATAAAAAAAAAAAACTTTAAAGATCAAAATATCAAAGAGGCAGCATCATCCTGCAATGTGCTACAGACAGACTGCACCGTAGAAGAAACTTATTTCCTAAAGTCATTTGTAAAGAGGTAAGCTTGCAGTGCATGTGAGACAGCAGGACCAAAAATCAGACGCTGGTGGGAAAAAGGAGAAACTCAAGAAGCAAAGATGATGGACAATTATAGGAAACAAGAGAAGAAGAGGAATTTGGATAAAAAGGATTTTAAAAAAAAGTTGGGAAAACACAGAGGAGAGTCAGAGTGGACAAGTATGGAAAAAAAGAACAGGGGGAACACTGAAAGAGATGACTGAGGAAAAGAAGGAGAGTGAAAGAGGGACAAGTATTCACATGAAGGAGTGTTTCTTCTGCAGATTAGCAGTAGCTGCAACCTAATACTTTAATATGCTGCTTGACCCTGACAGGCCTGGACTGGCAGTGTATGTGTGTGTATGTGTGTGTGCTTCACTGTGTAGTCATTTGAGCTACAGTGACAAACTCTTATCAGTCCTTATCTGGTCTAAGAGGCTGCTCATTCCTCACTATAGTGCATGAGTGTGTGATTCAGAGAAGTGTAGTGCAGTAAAATATCAGCATGTGTATGGAGTCAAAATGCGTGTGCATGTGTGTTTGTGAGGCTAATGGCTAATGTTGCTCCTTCAAGCTGAAGAGTTAACGATTAATAAGTAACTCAGACTTTGGTTAAAGTCGGACTGTTATGTAGATATGCAAAAATAGGAATGTAAAGGTTTTTCTAATGGAGACCTACTGTTTAAGAAAATGTCATTTTAGAAAACACCAATCCCAGTTTTCTGCAGGGTTCTTGGCATAGTTGGCTTACTTTAAAGCAAACACCTCTGCGTCATAAAGTCCAGAGAAATTCAGGAAGCAAAACAGCAAATCTTCACATTTGAGATGCAGAAACCAAGAAAGCTCACTGTTCTGGCTTAATAAATGACTTTAACAATCGAAGAAAGTAAACGGTGATGATGACACAGGTTTGAGTCCTATCACCAGCTGAGGGAAAATATTAACCTTAACTGCGTTTGCTGTACAGAAGCCAACCTGGTTACGAAGACGTGCAGTTGCTAGAAGGTAGTGACAGTGTATGATACTTCACTGACTCCTTCCCATGAGCAGATGTGAGTAGAGGAGGAAGGAAGAGAAGAGCAGTGGAGATATGAAAATAAACGAGACAGAAACAAAAACTTTTGTTGTCTGCCTTGTTACACGGCCTTTTCCTGGAATGATCATGTCTCATTTCCTTTACGTCTTTGCCAGATATTGTATTTCTTATCACAATGCAGCCATATTCAGCTGTAACAAAAATAAGTTTGTTTTATTCTTTATACCTTAGTCGTTATTATGGCACAGTTAAACTCCAGAAAATACATAAAGAATCAGTGAAAATAGTTTTAACTGCTAAATATTTGCTGAGATTTTAATATGCGTTAATGTGCTTTACATGCAGACTACTTTTTTCCAATATCACATACAGTGGGATTTACCTATGACACTTCATAATTTACATCCATTTCACAAAGATACAATGGTACTTATGAAGAGCATATGAAAAAGTAAAGTATTAGGATTGTGTAGAACTAGTGTGTTTATTATTCATTTGCTGTAAAGAATACTTATATTCCTCATATAATGATGATTATTATAATTGAAAATATTTCAATATTTATCTCATTGAATGTCAAATATTGTCAACTTGTTGTCACCATAAATTCTTCAGTATATGTAGAAAAACCCGACATTTATCGACACTGCCGTGTAATGCGAAAGAACATTTGAAGGCACAAGGTAATGAACCTTCTTTGGTCGTCACATTAAAAATTCAAATTCTTTCTCTTGCTTCAGCGCAACTCCGAACAACAGAGTTGACTAAATGTTGATGTAAAATGCTAAATGTATTTCTTTACTGTGAGGGAAATGGATCTTAAATATATAACTTTGCTGCCAGTTGCTGTGTGCATTCAGAACAGTCATCTGACTGTGATTTACTTAGTGGTTTATTGTTGCAAAGCAGCGAGGGAAGGTTTTATGACAGGTAATGCACCAGTGGCTGACTCGATGCCAGTATCTGATAACCGACCTGTTTGGTGTAGGAGTTTCCTGCCACATGAATGTTGTGTACAGTTAAGGAAGCAGTTTACTTTGCACACACAGGAGACAGATTTATATAACCCTTGATTGGTTTCTGACTTCAGTTTAATCAGTAACACAGATGAAACAGAAACAGATGAGACTATATATAATATAAAGCGGTGCATTGTTGACTTTATTCTCACTTTGCAAAGTAATTGTATTTACCTTCATATATACTTTCACATATTGTTTCTTTCTGTATTATTCTTACTGGTTCCTCTGCAAAAGACACAAACAACTGCAAAACTATGTGTGTGTCTTTATGTCTCTATCTCTCTGTCTGTCACACTTAATCTCTTTGACAACATGGTTTTTACTCCTAAGGACACAAACAGCATGAAACTAGGCCAGGGGCGGAGTTGTTTTACAGGCTCAGTCTTTCAGTTTCTTGGATCCTGAATGTTTTTAAGTTTCATTACACATGAACAAATACTAATGTCAACAGCTAATATACCTTTTTGAGTAGATCATAATGAAGACTCACGTGTCCTCTGTCACGTGAGACCTGTATGTCTTGCGTAGTGTAAAAACAACTTCAAGGATGAGTTTGGGGAGATTTGGCTCGTTTCCTGCTTTTTTCTTTTATAATTTCCATGTTCTCAATCAAATTCCGGATAATGAAAGAGAAAATTTAGACACATTGTACAGTGTCTTGCAAGATATGATTGCACTTACCCTTTGCATCACATTAGGCCTACAGTTAAAAGAACTTGTGCATCGTACAAAATACACAATTTACTCATGCATTATACGGTATGATAGTATAATGATTTTTTATTTTATGTTGGAATATCATTCAGAATTTAAAATGTACAGTATTTTCTCTCTTTTTGCAAACTTCTGTGGCGTTTATTAAAACCTTCATACAGTCAAGTCCCCGTCTCATGAGAATGTTGAGACGTGTAAACAATTTCAGTAATCTGTGCTGACTTCCATGTGTTTCTGGATCCAGCATTATAGAAACATTAATGATTACAGTTGTTAGCCTCACTAATGCTCTGAGCATGTAAACACAACCATTGACCTCAGTGGTATCACCCTGATCTCTACAATCACTTTTACTGTTAAAGCGAAGACTTTGAACTTGTCTTGTGGTGCTGATGCACCACAACACAGAGAGTCGTTACAGGACTGATGTGTAATACAAAACAAAACCATTCACAGGCCTAAAGGGAAGAAATAACACAGGTCATTACTGCACGTGCCAAAGTATAGAGGCTTGACTTGCAACATAGGTTACCTATAAATGCATTGTGTGACATACCATCACATGGAGAACTAATTATGAGTCTAATGTAAGATCTCTTAAATAGTTGGAGAATTATTTGTTATCATAGTTTACATATGTGTTCTTACGGTTTTTATAATAGTTGTAGGATTATTTTGCATAGTGAAATATAATTATATAGTCATAAACTAGGCTAAAGTTAAATTATTTTATTATTATATTATTATATTTTATTTTACGTTTACTCTACATACTTTATTTACTGTTGTGGAAGTATCTAAGTAGTAGTATATCTGATTCATCTAATTAAATCAAGTAAATAAACCCTTATTCATTATTTCATGTCTTGTGAAATAAAGAACTTCTTTAGGGTTAAGTAATTTCTTGTTTCATAATTACAACTTGTTTTCATGTTTTCTATTTTAATGTACAAGAAGTTATTGCTTCACTGAGGTGTCATACTGTCCATAGTGCAAATATTTATTAATTTCTTATGATTTTTAAACCTTTATTTTTAATTTAGACTGTAGATACTGTACCGTGTTGTTTGTCTTCATTTTGCATAAATATATCAGACTATTGTATAGTTGGCTTTTTTGTTACAGCTTGACTCTGGCAAATGTTCAAGATAGAAATGTTCCAACATGATAAAAACCCTAATTCATCTGCAGAATGTCGTTCATAAACTTGTCTTAACTTTTTGTGTTGTCCAACGACCCCACCCATCTACATCTGGCAGGTCAAAACAAATGCAAATTCAATTCAGTTTGGCCCAGACTTGCCTGACTGCAATAAATCAACTCCAAAGACTTTCTTTAAAACTCACGTAAAAAATGAGGCCCTTAAGAAATATATGTTATATAAAAATAAATCAGGGGAGTCTTTCTGAGCTTGCAAGGTGGTGAGCCTCAAACACTTATTGTTTAGACTGTCACACTGAGCTAATTTATCACACGTACAGTGTGGTTTCAGACTTTTTGCTTAGAGTGTGATGACTTCATATGAGTCACGTGTTTATTCTTTTATCTGACAGCCGTGTTTATGCCAGCCATTCCATCTTA
Source organism: Ctenopoma kingsleyae (assembly GCA_032353495.1). Lineage (NCBI taxonomy): Eukaryota > Metazoa > Chordata > Actinopteri > Anabantiformes > Anabantidae > Ctenopoma > Ctenopoma kingsleyae. The sequence goes on along the minus strand of JAUBNQ010000010.1, from coordinate 9,997,931 downwards.
TTTTTCATGCTGACAGCAGAGGCAGACAGTGGTCCACAAAGTTGGTGCACGTGCACATGCTATAAATAAAACGAGATAAAAGTCTGAGCCAAGGAGACAGTCTGGTCAAGAGATGATATTGGACGTGAACACAACAATTTAAGGATTCACAAAAGTTCTTCCAGCTGGACTTTAGGGACTTTATGTCTCCCTAGAAAGAAACCCAATAAAACCTAATCAACAAAAACATTCTTGGTAGCAGAGACAATATTTGGCCTGTTTATCCCCAATTGACCAATGAGCTTTTAACTGACACTAAAACGAGCCAAAATCTTTAACTAGCAATTTCGTACATATCTTTGGTCCATAAATGCTCACAAACGCACAAATATTTAAAGGCTGTGATTTGAACAATGTTTCTACAATATTTTAAATCCTTATAAGGGTTTACTGGAGCAGTGCTGCTTGTTTTAATCTAGAAAATATGCTAGATGAAGGATGTGGAAAAACATTACAAAGTAGTGTGTTCTATTAAAAAAACGGCATAAAACAAGAGGAAGAAAATAGCGTGGAAACATATAAAACTCAAGAATGCTTGTAATGCATCTAAATAAATCAAGAGTGTTTTTAAAACATTTGAAAGTCATGAAAATAAGTTCAACCAAGCTTTTACTGTCCGTGTTAAGGTTGGGTCACACAACAAATGTGTCTCTGCATTTTTATGTCTGTGTCAAATATTTGTTAACTTGGTAATGTAGGCTAGTAAGCTAACCACTAACATGCTCACAAGCTCTGCACATGCTATGCAAAGGCCAATCACAACAGTTCTCAGAGCTTCTCCCAGTTTCTCCGTAATTTTCCATTTAGTCCTCTTCGGCATTTTGTTCTGAGAATTCTTCACTATTTAACTGAATAAAGAGTTAATGGAGCAAAATAAAAATCTTTATTTATTCACGTTTTACTCTCTCACCTTTCTTTATTTGCTCTTATTACAATTCATCCATTCTTTAACCCTGCAGCCTCAAACTTTCTTCACTTTTGACAAAATCGTCCATCCAGGATCATTCATGGGGAGTATGTAAATAACATTTTCTGTAAATTAAAAAAGAGGGCTGCATTTCCTCAAAACTAATCAAAACAAAGTTTGAATTTGAGTGAACATCAGGTAATCAGCAGTAAGAAAGGCAAAAAAATATTTTTTTTCAGTAACCGAAAACTCATCTCTTCAAGGCTAAACGTTATCTCTCAGAGAAAAGACTGTGCATGAATCCACAAACAAGTCTGTAATGAGAGGCTTTCAGAAGTTTGGCAGTAATGGTCAGTGAGATAAGGATCAAAGGGTCAAAGTCAACATGAGAACCTGAAAGTAATAAAGCTCATAACAAACTGGCAGCGCTTGTCGTCTGTTGGTGCTGCTCTTTCTCTTGTAACAAATATGTTATTACTATATTAAATGAAGTACAGTGTTTAGCTGGAAATGATGATAGGTAGAAGATTTGGTTTTATCTACTGTGCATTTTTCCAACCTTGCTTAAGCTGTAGGGAAAGTGTGCAGAGAAGCAAAGTTTCATCAGACTTGATTTAGCATGATTAAAGTAGTACAAGTTAAAGCTGAAGGTGCCGTAGAAATGCTGTGAGCTTTATTGTGAGTTTTGACAGACCCAGGGAAAGTACAGCATAGTCTGTGACATTACACATGTGCGTATACTGTTCAAGTGATGGGAGTATTCTGCTGTGAGGAAGTTTAAAAAATGAACCTGGAATTTAACATTGATCATTTTATCATAAGCTTCTTGTCCTTGTTGAACGCTAAAGAAACTAAACCCAATAGGTTGAAGATAGGAAGCAAGTAAAGACAGAGGTAGCAGAGGATTTTCGGGGGTCATTGCTGGACAGGAATTTGGCCTGAGGGATGAATGGAGAGAGGGAGGGTGGTTGACGCCAGACATAGAGGTCTTTTGTGTTTGTGTATCAGCTGGAAATCACTAACAACACTGCGGCCCTCCACGCTTCCCTGTGTGTGTGTGTGTGAGTGTGTATGTGTGTGTGCGCGCACACAACATGTCAGTGACATTTGCTTTTCAATAGCTATAGAGAAAAATAAGATAAGGAAGTCCTGCACAGAAGTCGACTTGTTTCTTTGGCATAAAACAAACCAGACAAAACAAGTGCAAGTGTTTGTCACTCTAAATACCCATGTTACCACGGCTACATCATGCTGCCCTCCATCTCTTCATCATTATTCAAGAGCGAGATGACCTTTTGACATTTTCTTTTGATGATTATTGAAGATTGGGGTTATGAAAAGGGGATTAGACCAATTGGTTTATTTCTGTGTTAAATGAGGTACAGTGGGATGAGCGATACCAATATAATGTTAAGTACTACTTTGGCCAGAATTGTAATACCCATACCAATACTTGTACTATAAAGAGCAGCTAACATACTGTAATCTAGAGAAAAAAAACATTTCTCGCACCACTAATAAGTTATCTCAGAATATATATTATTTCCCCCTGACCCTGCTGAACATCAGGCTGTTCCAGTTATTGATCTAACTATGAATTATCAATACTAGCAACATGAATCTTGTGTGCAAGCACTAAGAGTGCATACGTTACTAGAAATCAAATGAGAGAAGAGAAGACAGTAAAATAAAATATGCTTCAATGTTAGCAGTAAAGTTAACCATTCATCAATGAAGGCTAATGTTAAAAACTTTTTTTAAAAGTTATTTAAGCAACATTTTAGTATCAAAGTCTCGCCTGCGGTACTCACAAATTTGAAAACTCCGTACAGATAATAAAATGTTGATGCTTGATGATGAATTGCAGAGTCATGTGTCTCTTTGTGAATTCATGTTGTAGTGTTCCTCTGTGAATCTGGGGTCATTTTGGTACAATCAATTAACTTGCTTCTATGTGTACGTTGTTCTTTTGAGTTTTTCCTCAAAAGAACCATTTTAGCACAGATTTTAAACTGTGCCCTTGTCAAACACAAAGGTCTTTCATATGGAAAACAAGAGACAAGAAGGGCGAGAGATGAAAGAACAACTTCTTACTGTGTGATGCTAAAATGAGAAAAGGGCAGATGGTGAGAAATTAAAGAAATGATGCTGTGGCACAAAAAGCCCCTGAACACATCCTAGAACATTCAAATGCCTCTTTCACTATTGAACCCAAATATGTCAACCTCATAGAGCAATGTGACAGTGAATTACATGCTGTGCTGCTTTCTGAAGGTTAACACCTTCGTGCCTGCTGCGTGTCTGTCCACACCCTGACCAGTGATGTCAAAACAGCTGTTTTGGATCACCAGTCAAAAGCCAAATATTTGCAGTGACATCACTGCTCTGAAACAGTGCAGATTTAGAGATTTAGAGATATAGCATCAACAATGTGTCTGTGCTAGACAAAGGAAGGCCAGTGGAGCTTTGTTTCTTTGCAGAGACTGACCTTTGATTAGAAATAATTCACTGCGAGTCAACAGTCATACCAATTAAATCTTTTTTAATTTTTCCTAGAATTATGATTATTGTGTAGCTACTGTCTTATGATCACCCAAACACTTTTTTAAATCAAACTGGTTTTTTTAAGCATCAACATTTAATTCTGACTTAGCAGAGCAGTCGAAAGAACTTACTTACTTACTTTGATATGGTTGAAAGCTCTGGAAAAAAATGTAGCTAGTGAGTCTAGAGAGTGTGTTTGGATCGTTTGTCAAAGTCAGGAATCAACATTTGATACCTGCCTTTAAGTCAGCATGGGTAACAAGTCGTAATATGATGAGAGGATATAGGTACAACAACTACTGAGCTCTTTGACCATGTAATACAGCTGAAAGCTCCTGACAAGTCTATCAAGCAAATATAGAGTTATATAAAGCCTTATTTTGTTAAACCTCATCATCATCCAAGAACATTAAACCACTGGTTTGCGGACATTCTCTCTGACACGTTGCTCTGAAAAGATGGTCCTTTGTTGATCTTCACAAGTTCCGGCTATTTTAAAAAGGTAGATTCACATTTATGTCTGTCAGATACTACGTGTCTGCAAGCTTGAAGCTGGGTGAGCCTGAACCAACTAACTTTCCACTTGTTATCTTTCCGAAGCTGGTTAGCGTCTATCAGAGAGACAGAAAACACAGTTTTAATAACCCCTGCTGATGAATAACCTCAAGCTCATTCATTTAGTAGGACCTTTAGAGCCATTTTGTCCACTTTTCATAGACACGTAGATGACTTTGTGTCCATAGTGGTCCACAGAGGTGGTAATGATGCTGAAGATAATGTTGTTTGGTCAAAAGCTCCACAACAGCTCCTAAATAAATAGCGAACGTCTTCATTCCTGTGAAAACAACAAGACTGAAATTCTTGGCTTGGTTTTATTCTCTGTCATTGTTAGGAAATAACAAGCAGAAAAATTCCTGATCATTTTCTCTACAGGGCAGAAACATCTCACTGAGTAAATCCTCAGAGCAGGTGTGGCTTGGGTTTCATTTGAGATTTCTAAGCTTTGTCTAACCTTGACCTCCCTGAAGCAAAAGGAAAATCCCTTTCCTGTGCTCTGCTGAAGGTGAAGGAGTGGGATCCAGTCTTCACCCTCTGACTTGAACCAGAGGACATTAAAACATCTATCTGCAGTATGCGGTAACATAGGATAAAATAATCAAAAAAGACACTCCACCACCAACTTAGTTAAAAACAGTCAGTCACACTAAGATGCATGCAGCCATTGATCTTTATGTAAGTCTACTGGTAAAAATATATCACAGCTGAGACCCTGGAGAGAACATCTGAGCGAGCACTAATACAGATTTCTGGTGTGAATATTTTAACCTATGACCATTTCTCAGAGCGTTATCCACCACTGAATCTGGAAGACAAGAGTTTTCTTATTGGCAGTTTCTCTCAGGAGGATGTTACAGCACTGTCTGTTAAACTGAGGAGAGCAAGGTAGTAGGGCAACTTTCACTGGTCCTGTAAGGTTAAGACGTGAGCTTGGTCACACGCATCCTGAATCCTCCTGTGCTCTTCCACTCCCGCCCCACTACTCTCCTTCATCTCTGCTGCTGTTTTCCGGCCGTTGCACTCCTTGTCTCGCTTTAAATCATTCACGCTATAATGGATGCATACGAGACAACGCACCAACATGTGCAAGAAGGAATCACTGCTCTTCTTCATGTGTCACATACACGTCAGTAGAGGATCAAAGGCCCGAGGAGCCAAATTCTCCACATGGTAGATCATCAAGATCGAAGACGAAGGAAACTTCAGACAAGCCTAGCATTATTGTTCTTCCTTTCTTATCAATGTCTGCTTTTCACGTCCCTCTTTAAAGCCCCTTTTCATTTTTGTGCTAAGTCTATTCAGTTTATTTTTAAACTGTTTAATTGATTATGCCTTACAATACACTCAACTGTTGGCAGATTAGATATAGTACCTCAAGCAAGTTTCAACTGTTTGCAAACTGATGATCATGCCAAGATGAAATAAAATTGGTATGTGTGTGTTATAAGACACATTTTAACAATCACCCAGAATATTGAATTTCAAAATGTTTCTTTGTTAGCTGTGTGTAGCTATGTGACATTAGCTGTCAGTTTCTTAAAGTGAAGCATTATAATCTTCAAAATGAATTACTATACAGTGGAACCTTGGATTGCGAGCATAATTCGTTCTGCAAACGTGCTCATAATCCAAAACACTCGTATATCAAAGCGAATTTCCCCATAAGAAATAATGGAAACACCGATGATTCGTTTCACAACCCAAAAATATTTATGTAACAAATACAAAATATAAAGTAAAACCAGTAAAACTAACATTCACTTTCTGGACTGAAACGTTTCAGCCAGCTTTCACTACTTCTCTTATTAATGAAACCTGTTTCTGTACATTTGCTGTTGTTATTGTGCAAATGTAAATATGCAGACCTCCCGCACGCAGCACACGAGGACAGTGAACAATATCATTTACTGTTCTGACCGATCCTGACTAATCATGAATAATTAATTAAGTGACTGATACTGCAACACCTGCAGAAATGCGCACAGAAGTTGTCACCGTGGAGACGTTTCATATGGATTCTTTTACTGAGCGAGGTCTACAAACTCACAGGAGATAATTCTACACACAGCTGGAAGCTACAAACTAAACTTTAGTGACTTATTAATGTTAATTAAGGTTCTGTTACAACTCAGATTACACTGGAATGAGGAGACAGTATAAGTGAGTCTCATTCATCTATTACGCTGCAGAGAGAAGTTGTGATCATGAGGCTCGGCAGACAAAGCGTATACATACTGCTCGTACTGCAAAACATCGCTCGTTCATCAAGTTAAAATTTATTTAAAAATCTTGCTCGTCTTGCAAAACACTCGTAGACAAAGTTACTCGCAATCCAAGGCTCCACTGTATAGTGTAAAAATAAGTAACTAAGTGTTCAGCATGATGGATTAAGAACACCCAAGACATGTTTTTAGTGACTCAAAGTTGATTTTCATTCATTAATGAAATTATGTAAACCAAACGGCTTATGAAATAAGAATCTGCATCTGGAAAAAAAATGAGTAGGATATATCTGATGTTTAGAGCTAAAACATGTGGAGTCACTGGTGTGGTCCTTTATATTATGAGTTTGATCTTTTGGATGATTACTGGGTGTCAAACAAACATCGCTTTGACTTAGCTGTTACTTTTTTCTTCTTATTTCTCCACGTATTTTCTCCATGTTGTATAATTAAAACCTCATTGTATTTTTTTTCTTTCATGGTCACTACCTCACCACATTTTTTACACACTTCTCCTGCGCCACCTTCCCTCTTAAACTCCACATCTCTCATCTCCTTTTTTATTTGTTCCTGTCCAGCTGGGTTTGTTAATAGCTTCTTTCCCTCTTGTTCTTTCCCTGTTTCCATTATTCATCCAGTTCTGTTTCTCCAGTTTGCCTTCAGTCTGCCTGACTTCATACCAGAATGGATGTCTTTCAGTCCACTCTCATCTACTCATCATCTTCCCCCCGTCATCCCCTCACACACATATTTATCACATCATCATCACCACCGCTCACTCTCTCACTATTTCCACTAAATACAGTTTTTATGCATGTGTGCCACACAAAGGAATCATCATGCACAGCCAACATACATTGTAATATGTTCCAGGAGATACTGGAGCCGAAACGCTTCAAACTCTCCTTTTTTGTTATTAGTTTTCCATTCTTTTCTCTCCACCTCCTTCTTGATCATCTCCCCTTTCTCCCTCTTACGGCTTATCGCTCTCTGTTTGAGAGTCTGTGTGCACATTTTAATGTTTATAGTTTAAGTTATCAGTGAACTAAATCCAAGCATCTGTTTTGGACTTTTTTGACTGTGGGCTTAGCTGAGCTAAAAGGCAAAGAGGCTATGTGGGGGTTGTGTAAGTTTGTGTGATGAATTGTCCATTTTATGACTGTTAGTATGATTTGATTTGATTTGATTTGATTTGATTTTGCTTTGGATTAATCAAATATCAGGCAAAATCTAATATCAATTATGAACCAGTCTTCATATCATTGTCTTCATTTTCCTTTTTAACTTGAAAGGACACAGTTCACTGTTTAATGACCTTAGCAGCACTAAGGACTTAGCATCCACCCCAACTACAAATATATTTCAACTTATTGCAAAAGAGGATTGGATCACATTGCTTTAAGTGGCTGATTTCAGAAAGGAGCAGTGATCAGTGCCTCCTCCCAGCACCTGTTGCTACAACAGCTGGCACGCCTTACAGACACCAACACACTACAGCAACAGGCCTTAACAAGTAGCTGTGGCCCAACTTGACCTATATTTGTCATCAGGAGTGTTGCTTCTGCTGTCCCAGTGACCCTGCAACACAACCACAGGGAGCTGACAGTAACGTCTGCTCACTGAGCATTTGGCACTGAGGGTTAAAGAATAGTTGGACATTTTAGGAAACATGTTAATGTTAATGAGAAGTTTGATACCACTCGTATGTCTGTCCATTAAGTATGAATCTGAAGCCAGATGGTCAGTCCCAGTTGAAGGGGAAGTAGCAGAATCTTCCCCTTTAAGCATAATTATTTATGCTCCTCCTTTGGTCAGATGCCAACAAGAGTAAGAGTAC
>JAUBNQ010000010.1:9941058-9952323 GCA_032353495.1 Ctenopoma kingsleyae | reverse complement strand
CTACACATTGAATTGAAAGGAAAACGAGTTAAATAATAACAGGTCCAGAGAGAGTTAATAGTGCGACTGGAGGCTGTCTTCAGAGATGACATTAATGATGTTCTCCAGGTTAGAGGATTAAAATTATTTCATCCAAGATTGATTCTGCTCTTTTAACAACAATGAAATGCATTTTATGGTCTCACTTCTCATTACTCAGACAGGAGTTTGACCTTCCTAAACCCCTGAAATTAGATGGATGTGAGTTGCCAGGTCCATGCTGGTGTCAATGCTGAACTTACCCTCTGGGTTCACTAATGGGATCCACAATTTTATGACCAGCTATTATGCAAACTGTTACTGAAGTAACTCGTGCCGTGGGCCCCGCGAGGCCCATCTCTGCTCTTTCGCCTGCAGTTCAGGAAATACTTCTGTGTGTCATTAAGCTTGTTGCTCAACATGATTGTTTAAATTTTAAGGGTTCAGTCTGATGTGACTGTGTAAATGATATTTGTACACACACGCAAGACGTAACTATTGCAGGCAAATCAGAGAAACTGTACTTTGGGGGAAATGTATACTCTCTGATATCTAGAACCTATGGATGTTCATGCACGTTCATGCAGTATGCCGCACCTTTGAGGGTCCCTCATCATGTCTTACCTACCCAAACTATGAGCGGCCAAAAATAACTAATGTTACGCAAGGGCTATTAAAATATAGGACTCTTATTTGGTGGACTTTTTTTGTCTAAGTTTATCATGTTGGGAACACAAATTTATATTATTATTATTAATAATATTTTAATAAATCCACAAATGTCACCAGAACCAAATAATGAGAACACAATGCCATTAATGTTCATACAAATTAAAATGTCAACACTGTTAAGTAGTTGTTGTGTTCTGCTTTTCTTTTACTTTCTTTTTGACAATGACTTACACTATTGCACTAGCCAAACAGGGGCATATGTGGGTATACAATTCTGATCAAATATAACTTTACTCATTCCAAAAGCCAACGAGTCTGTTTATAGAAAAACTGACAATGATGACCACACTTTGGTGATTTTGGTCATGAGGAAAACATCGATAACATCCCCTTTTATTAAACTGCTTCCCACTGTGATTAACTGTAGGATGTTTGAAAATCCTACAAGCTCCTCCTACAGGGTTCGCTGATTTTAAGACAACGAAATGAGGTGGGCGGAGATTTTTAGTACTAACGGATTATGCTTAACTAAAAAACACACGTGTATAATACGTAACATGACAACAATTCAACACTCTGGCCTTTTTTTTAATATTCATAATCATTTATCTTTAACGCTAATGCTTTTGTGATCATTATTTTACACACCGACGCGCCGCGCCGCATTGTGAAACCAACGCTCCTTAGCAACGGCATCTTGTACGACCTTCTGATTGGTCAGGCCAGCTCAAATTCCAGCCAATGAGAGCGCGGCGCAGCAGATTTGGATTCTCAGCTGAAACACTGTTGTTTGAGTTCTCGTCAGGAAGGAGGCGCAGAAAACTTGGGCAATTTACAACAATTAAACGAGCTGCATGCGGTGTTTGTCGTGTTTAAAGCAAGCGAGCGGATCAAACGTGCAAGAATTATACACTAAGGTAAGAAAATATGTTGGTATGAGCGGTTTAAGAATAATACTTTGCATGCATAGCTACCCGGTTCACCTTTGTGAACCCCACCCAGCAAACACGATGATGCAGAGATTCATTGACGTTAACGCTAACTAAAAAAAACAATCCTAACACCCAGCTGTTCTGTGTTGTTTACAGAGCCAACCCGCCGTTTTTTGTCATTTTGCAAAGCGGACCACGGTGCAGCCGCTGCAGCGTTTGTTTTGTTTTGGGAGCATAAGAGGAGCCAGTCATGCCTTTTCCGAGGGTTAAGAAGCCCACAGTGACTGCTGGGAGCAGGATACCCAAGTTAAATACAACAAAGACGGAAAACCAGGTAAATAAATGGATCATGCTTTCATGTGTTTTCTTGTTTGGAGATCAGCGAACATGGTGCAAACAAATCAGAGCTTTCTGCAGAACCTGTGGGTTACGTTCATGAAACTTGGTCCAATCACTGGATCTTTACTGTTTAAGGTGCTAAGGTCACATGCACAACACGAGCACCTGATTTGGGAGTAATGTCTTGTGTTTTCTGTCCCTCTTTGTTCGTGTGTTGCAGGAGGAAGGCCCACAGGTGAAGAGGTCCTCCTCCCCTCCTCATGGAGCTCCGAAGAAGAGGACTGCTTTCATCGACATCACCAATGTAAGCCGTGCTTTACGTGTTGTGATTTTAATAAACATGTACGGGTTCAAACTAGGAGCAGAAATTGCAGATCACGCAAAGGATGTCTTCTTCTTAGATCATCTCCTTTTATGAATAGTGATACAAGATGAAGCAGTGGAATTCCATATTAGAGACGAGTACAGCAGGTTTAGTTTGAACCCCCAAAAATCAGTGAGCGTAGCTGAATAATTTGTGCTTTAGTTTGACTGCAATGCAGGAACACAAAGCCCCTTTCTGAAGTCCTCATGCAGTATCTTTGTCTGCAGAACATAATTTAAATTTAGTTTGATGCAAAACTGCAGCCATCGAGGTAAATATCCTCATCCGTCCTTATAGAGGATGATATGAGATATAGAAATTACAGTTTTGCTTTAGGTGCATTTACACAAAGCAAACATCACATTTCTAGAGTGATGAACTGGCAAGTACTTGATTTTTTTACTAGAAAATTGTAGTAATACTAGCAAGTGGAGTACTCCAGGCTTGGTTACTGAGAATGTCAGGTTATATTTAAACACACTGCTGCATCCAGAATGATGTTTTTGAGCTTAGGATGATCTCTCACAGTGCGTTATTTGTCTTAACCGTGTGTCCCTCTTGATGACAGGCTGTCAGTGTGTGTCTGTCAGATTGTGTCTGTCGACCCAGCAGCGATGACAGCCACGGCTCAGTAAGTGGCACGCTGTATGTACCCAATGCGATGGTGGCGGTCACAGTGTGTGGTAGTGGGGGATGCAGTGTTGATGTACGTCTAGAATATCGATTATGTGGTTTGTTAAAATCTGGAAATGTGTGTTTAGCAAATAACTCCTAAGCCGTAGTGTGTTTGCACTGCATCCCTGGGTGTTGTTGTGAAGGTGTAACTGGGCTCACAGCAGTTCTGCACTGTGGTGTGAATGTGTGTCCTCGGCTGGGCGTGAAACGAGGGTCATTTTGAATTGTTCTCCCCGTAGCTGCCAAAGTTCCTGCTGTGAAACTAACAAGGTGGCAGAGAGAGCTGATCCACTGCTGTGCAAACGCATCTTGTCACTTAAGTTACTTTCTCACGTAGGCTGATTTCTCAACCGTCATGTGAAAGACAGTCCTGGTTTTCATAATTGGGTTAGGGAGTTAAAGAAACCAGGTTTTTCCCCAGGTAGATTTCTCCAGGTGAAAGATTTCTCTGCCATGTATCTTTATAACCGGGGTTCTAATTGGTCTTTTAAGATGATGCATGTGCAAAAAAAAAAGTCTGCAGACGCTCTCCACTCAGAAAATCAGAAATCATGTTTCTTCATAATACAACTGTGGTTTGAGTTTTGTTACATTAGTTGTAGCCCTGCAGTATCTGACATTTTGATGTGTCTTGACTTTGTTCACAGGCTCACAAGGTTCAGGTCAGCCTTCCAGGGAGGAAGAAAGAACCAGCGAAAAAAGCGGCGAAGAAAACAAGCTCCATCACGGTGTCAGCAAAGAATCAGGCCAACTTGAAAAAGTAACAGTTCCTCTCTCGCTCTTCCTCCACTGTGTGTCTTTCTCATTAGTAGCAGATAGCTTTAATACTCTGCCTCTCCTGCTCTGCAGGTCAGCGTCTGAGAGCTCGGAGGGAGCACCTGCTGAGAAAGAAAAGTCTGACCTAGAGAAGGAGAAACCCTGTGAGGAGGAATCGCAGGACAACGTAGCAGCTCCAGTAGAAGAGCTGGCTGCTGCTACGTCCCCTGCTGCCCGAGAAGTGCCTGCACACCTCCAGAGACAGCAGGTAGGGGAAATGCTGCATTTCCAAAGAAACGCCTGACATGTTCAACAGGTAAATATTGGAAGTAACTCTATGTCCCTTTTCATGACCTTTTTCAGATCCCAGTGGAATTTGACATTGACTCTGAAAACTCTGAAGACAGTTACATGTGCCCAGAATACGCCAAGGACATTTTCGACTACCTCAAACAGAGAGAGGTGAGCCAAATCAATACTTTTACTGAATACCAAAGGGGGTGCGAACTGTGTTTATATAGGGACAAATTCTGAATTCAAAGTTCATCCTTTTTCTGTTGTGCTGTCTGCAGGAGAAGTTTGTCCTCTGTAACTACATGCCCAAGCAGCCCAGCCTCAACACAGAGATGAGGGCGATCCTGATCGACTGGCTCGTTGAAGTGCAGGTGAGTTGTGCTGGAGGTGGGATTTTGTGTTAATAAAAGATTTCAAAGGTGCTGGGAGAAAGAATTAATCCATTTGTAAAGTTAAAAGAAGCCTCTAATTAAAACTTCAGAGTCTTTGGGTTTAGTGGTTTGAGAATTACAGTTGACCATCTTCTGGTTTTCAACCTGTAGCACTGTTTGTGTTTGTGGCAGCGTGTCTGATAGACTCTCTGTTTATGTGTTTAGGAGAACTTTGAGCTGTACCACGAGACCCTCTACCTGGCTGTAAAGATGACAGACCACTACTTGTCCCAGACTCCAATCCACAGGGAGATGCTGCAGCTAGTCGGCTCCACTGCCATGCTCATAGCCTCTAAATTTGAGGTACGGACACACCGAATGCAGATAATATTTCAATAGATTATGCTCTTTTAACCTTAAGAATCATTCCTCTTCACTTCTAACTCCTGGTTTCACGTTTGGTACTCGTTGAACGCGCAGGAACGCAGCCCGCCGTGTATCGACGACTTCTTGTATATCTGTGATGATGCGTACAAGAAGGAGGAGCTAATCTCCATGGAGGCCAGTATCCTGCAGACGCTGTCCTTTGACATTAACATCCCCATCCCCTATCGCTTCCTCAGACGCTATGCCAAGGTGTGTGTCAAGACATTTTAAGACAAGTGTGAAGTAGACATTTAGGCTACAAAAGCTTGTTTAGCTCTTAGATTTTACATAATCTTTTTCTCAGTACTACTCGAAAGTCCTCAGGAAGGCTTTTGTTATGTAGGTCCCTTGATTTGTTTTAACTGACCTCAATTCATGCCATCCCTCATATGAGTGTTTGCTTCTCTGCCTCCGCAGTGTGTGAGTGCAGGCATGGACACGCTGACTCTGGCGCGGTACTACTGTGAGATGAGCCTGATGGACATGGACCTGGTTGTTGAAAGAGGCTCACTGGTGGCCTCGGCCTGCCTGCTGATGGCGCTAGTCACCAAAGACCTGGGAGGATGGGTAGGTTCACATACCACGGTTAATCTTTATTCTATTTAATAATGCAGTTCTGTGTTGCTTTGTAGACGTTCACTGTCCTTTGCTATTTTTGTCTTGAGTTGGAGTCTTTATTTATTTTTTTGTTTCTCTACTTGCCTAATTCCTCTGCAAAGTGCTGTTATAAGCAATAAGAAATGTGCAACACAACAAAGATGACTGATTTTATACAGTATTTTTATCTTTCTCTTCAGCAATGATAGAAATGTCCTTGTCTCTGTTTTCCTTTAGTCTCCCATCCTGCAGTTCCACTCCGGCTATCAGACGTCAGATTTGTCCCCCGTCGTCCGAAGGCTCTACTTGATGCTTATGGCTCCTCCTGACGATAAACTGAGGGCCATCAGGAACAAATACTCACATAAGTAAGTCAGACACGTAAAAGCATTTAGAATTTAATAAATTTAATATAGATTAAAAGAACAGGTTTTACATGAATATTAATCTATTCTTTAATGTCTTTCAGGGTATTTTTTGAAGTTGCAACCCTGCCATTGGTCAACATTGACAATTTGGAGAAAGCTTTAGCTCAATGAGCCACTCTCTCCAGGAGAGTATGTATATAATTTGTTAATATGTTTAATATTTATATACGTAGATTAATCTCTTGTATGTAATATTGGAAGTAAATGTTAAGTTTTTGATGGAAAAGAGTTTTAATGTTGGCATTTGTTGTCATTTGTATTATTTTTGTACTAGTTTTTTTTTTTTCTTTTTTTTACAGTGTAACATTGGAAAACACAGCTTTTTGTTTAGCATGGCTTTTTATGTGTTTTATATGATGATGAAAGAGAACATCTTCATTAGTAATATGTAAACCCTCTCTATGTGCATATGCAGTACAGAATTTCACTGTACTTTATATGACAGTGGAGCAGAGGTTAGTTTTAGCGATTAAACTATGCACTGGCCCACATGTATTTATAGGTTTTCATACATTGTTGAAGCTAGCAGTTGTCCCTGTGGGTTGTCATGTGTTGTACAGAGTTTATTATGTCTATGTCACCATGCAAGTTGTTATAAAAGATGACCAGATGTTGCTGTGCTATTTTTAAATGGCTGTTATGCAGACTCTTAAAATAAAGATGTTTTTTAATGTGTTTGATTAACATGGCTGAACATGTAATTGTCACACTCGTATACCTATGTTAATTTTGGTAAAGCACTTTTTGTGTATGTGTGTGTGTGTGTGTACATCTTTATTTTTTCCTTTCTGTTATTGTTGTGAACCAATTTTAGTTTAATGTGACGACCTTTTAGACTCCAACTTCATTAAGCAAACCTTTTAGAATCAATCTGGTTTTTAGGTTTAAGGTTAGAGCAGGTTTCAGTGAGGGCTGAGTTTAGTGTAAAGGCCTAAGACATGCTAATAAATGACTTTGTAAAGTTGGTGCAAATGTATGTTGTGTTTCTGTGAAGAGTCTCAGTCATCCAGGTGAAATTATGTGAAAGTTGAATCATTGTTATTCATCCAAGTAGCTTCATCAGAGACAAATGTCTGTTATGCTGTTTAGTCACTAGAGGTCAGTAGTGTGTCACGTTCTCCATTATCACAGATTTCAAATGTCCTTCGAAGCTCGTATACAGTACCTCTCTGCAGGGACTACTTGGTGCTTGCAGGACTCAAATTGAAAAGTTTGACACATGATTGCTTTGTTTTTCTCTTGATACTCTAATTTGAAAATGTGTTGAAGTTCTGCTCACAAAGATGCATAATTTGGAGATAGTTGAGCAATGCTGTAGTGTTTATACTCTGCTTTTTATATTTAAACACATCTTAATGTTTCTGTTGCCAACTTCTAGTCAAAGTTTGATAAGAAAGCACATTTCCAGTAGTGAAACTGTCATGCTTTTGTCAGAAATCCTCACATGATGATCATGACTGCAGCAGCTGGAGAGCTCCTGGCGTTGGAGATTTGTCCAGGTCAATAAGTTGACCAGATGTCGGCTGTGACTCTAAAAATCCTCTCTTTCCTGCCTCGTTCTGCAGAGAGTCGCTGTGGCTAAATGACAGTCTGCAAGAAAGGGGTAAAGGTGGGGAAATTGATTTTGTGTCCTCAAATGGAAATGGGCTAGACTGGGTTTGAGCTCAAAAGTTTCACGTCTGACCATGTCACATCATAACTTCTACAACGTTACCATTTATTCAAAGAGCACACAGGAATCCACAGGCTGCATCTTAGACTCCGTCAGCCTGCCTTTTTCTTTTCTGCTTCACTCAGTGATTTCCTACATTTCTTAAACTTGGAACTCATGTGTGGTACTTCAGGGAACTATGCATTTTATGTCTTAAGAGGTTTTGTGAAGAGGTGTTTTCCAAGTGGACAAACACTCTTTAACGCCTGCTCAGCAACATCCTGCCCGTTCAGCTCTGACAACAGATCTGTTCTCTGAATGGTGGATTGCTCAGGTTGATCATCTTTGAAGTAACTCTTATGAATCACGGAAACATATTGATGATGAAAAAAATACAAACTACAACAGCACATGGCTAGAGGAAAGATAGAGACCCTGACCATGACACTAGATCTGCTGTACCTCTGTCATAAACTATGGGTACCTGCCATTTCAGCTCAGTAGCTCAGACAGTCCATTGCTGCACCTGCTGCCTCAAGACCTCTGAGCCCATTCTTCCTTTGTTATTCACTTGATCAATTAAAGTGATTGATTGGCTGCATTGTGTTCGTGAGTGTGTGTTTGCGTTCATTCCCCCAGTTCACTCAGAGCCACAGATCCCAATAACTCAGCCTGATTAAAGTATGCTGGTGGAGATGATGTCCAGTCGGCTGAGCAGATACACATCTAGTGTAAACTCGTGCTGCCATACTGCATATGAGCTATTGATCTGTGGAGGGCTGGGAAACACACGTTTACTCTGTTAATAACTTTACACAGTCAGAAGGAGCTGGCTGAGAGAGGAGTTGGAGAATAAAAGGTTGATTGAGATTTTATAGTTTCCCATATTATCCACAGTCAGATAAAGTCATGAATCACTGTGAAGTTCCTGAAGCACGTTCATCCGTTAAGACAGCTACTTGATTCCATAGATATCTGTGAATTGTGCTACATTAAAGGACCATTACCATTCAGACACCAAACAGCATGCAGTCATTAGCTAGTCTGGCTCTGGATATATTCCCCCTCACAGCATCACAGCCTGCTCCCAGAATCAGAAGCCACTTGTCCAATTTATTCAGAGACTCAAATAGTCGTGATGTCGCGCTCACTGATGCCATTTCCATCTGCTGAAGAAGCGAAACTGCTACAAAAACTGGGTAAAGCATAAATGAAAACAGTGCAGCTGTGCAGTTTGTTGTAAGTTGACTAACAGTGATAAATAGTCAATTGTCAGTTGTTAAGTGAAAAAGTTCATTGCTCTTAGTGGCACAGACATACTAAGTGAACAGGACAAAGTGTTACACCTGCTTTTCAAGCCTTTTCAAATGTTATTTTTATAAAACTTCAACTGGTAATTAAAGGAATAATTGGGTTTTCCTCTTGCAGACTGCATTTCTACTGCTACCACCAAACAGAAGTGACTGCAAATAATATTTACAGTTACAACTGATATGGAGCAAAGTAAAAGAGCTTTTTTCTAGTTTAGGTCTGGAGATTATATTTCCATACCGTAGATGGCGTTGAGTGATTTTGTCCTGAGCTAACACAATTTAGCAAATCACATATTTTTTAAATGGCTCTTTCCATTCGGCTGCAGCTGCTGTCTGCAGCTTGTCTTTAAGAGTGACTCAGTCCAGCTCAGCGTCAGCAAGCTCGCTGTTCTCGTCTCGCTTGTTCTGTCTCTCCTTCACTTTCTATTTTGATTTCAGTCTGTTTCTTGGACTAAACTGAAGGTTTGTAAAAACATGAGCTAAACGATACCGGTTGTCTCTCTTTGTGCATGTGTGGTTCAGTGTGTGTGTGTGTGTGTGTGTTTACTCTTGCTCACTGATACACTGGTGAGCTTTGGTCTGCTAGCGCTTGTCCGCATTGTGTGTGTTTCTGGCTAATTGTCTTGGCCTTGCTGCGTTACCATTAGCATTCCCCAGCTGGATGGAGAGGAAAGGGCAACCTCATCCTGTCTGAGGAAGGAGGGATTGAGAGAGGAAAGACAGAGCAGGAGGAGAGAGAATAGATGAGTCAAAACAATAGAGCTTTTTTGGATTCGGCTGTTCTCAGTGATTGTGTTTGTGTGTGTACATGCGCCAAATGTTTGAAACAAACAGCATGAATATGGATACAGTGTGGCTGAGGAGCCAATGAATACATCATCAGAGACATGTTAAAAATTTGAACAATATCTTAAAAGGTCACTGTAATGCTGCCTAGTGAGTAAAACAAAGACTACAGAGACCTAAGACCTGAGATAACAACTGCAATTATAGTAAAAATGTTTCATTTTCTGACCTGTATAACTCAGATCTTTAACCTGTCATGACAAAACCAAAAGAAAACTGATGTAAAAGAGCTTAAACCCTACATTTTCTGTTATTTTTAGACTGTAACCCTTAAAACAAGCACTTTTAACTGCAATATTGTTGAAAATAGATGGGAGTTTAGGGCAGAAAGCCAACATTAAAGTGTTGCATTGCCTTCATTTGGGCCAAAAAGTGGCACTTGAACAAAACTGCAAGGACTGCAGCCAATGGCCAGCGGCTCTGTGGCTGCCATTAAAGCAGACGCCACAAATCTAGAAATCAAGTTCAGATTTGATTGACAAATTCTCAAAGGTGAAAATTATAGTAAAATGTGTTGTTACCTACAGACTGTGGAACAAAAACAGCAGCCAGTAAAAGTGAACTTTGACTAAAATAACTCAAAATACTTCAACACCATAACTTTTGATACTTACACCTCAACTGACTGATAATTGAGTGTTTGTAAATGAGCTAGCACTTGAATTTCAATCAGCGCTCACACTTTAGTAGTAAACAAT
Organism: Ctenopoma kingsleyae; assembly: GCA_032353495.1. Taxonomy (NCBI): domain Eukaryota; kingdom Metazoa; phylum Chordata; class Actinopteri; order Anabantiformes; family Anabantidae; genus Ctenopoma; species Ctenopoma kingsleyae. The sequence continues at coordinate 9,941,943 of JAUBNQ010000010.1, read as the reverse complement.
GAATGAGTATTTCTGGTTTCTAATACTTTATATTCATACTGATGAAATAAGTTTCAGAGATGTTGTATTTGTACTACACTACATTTATCTGCTATAATTACTAGTGGTCAATCTAATGGTCTAACGTACACTCCTCAGTAAATTAGGGGAACACTTAAATCACATTACATTGGATCTTGATGAACAAATTATTGAAGCTGAGAATCAGCCTTTCTTCCTGGTTTATGCCTTTTATGGTCATTTCCTGCCCTCTCTCCTTCTCTCTCTCTCTCTGGTCTGCTCCACTCACCTAATCAGCCAAATCAGTCACACCTGTCTGTCTCTATATAAGCATGCCTGCCGACCTCAGCACTCTGCCAGATTATCTGCAGTTTTGTTCTTTGAGCAACTTTCCAGCTTTCTTATTGCAAACCTGTTTAGGACCTGACCCAGCCTTCTCTACTCTCAGATTCTGTTGATCGATTAAATCAAATCATCTTTATTTCTATGGTGCCAAATCATAACAAATGTTATTTCAAGGCACTTTACATAGCAAGTTTAGGACCTTGCAAAATATAAGTATATATAGAACTATATAGAAAACTCAACAGTCCCACTTGAGCAGCACTAGGCAAGTGGAGAGGGATAAACTCCCTTTAACGGAAGAAACCTCCAACAGAACCAGGCTGTTGGGGTAGGGGAAAGAGGAGAGAGAAAAGAACAGCAGGCAACAGAGATCGCAACAGCAACAAGGAGCAGCAGACGAGGCACTGGGCAGGTCGGTAGGACCAGTAAACTGGAATCACACAGCTCCAAGACTGAGGACACCTGCAGAAAGGTACAGAGACAGAGAGACAGAGAGAGGACGAAGCACAACTAGGTGAAAGAGAAGACACAAAGTTAATA
>JAUBNQ010000010.1:9928771-9940958 GCA_032353495.1 Ctenopoma kingsleyae | reverse complement strand
GAGGGTGTCTGCCTCCCAAACCTGGACTGGGAGCTGGTTCCACAGGAGAGGAGCTTGATAGCTAAAGGCTCTGCCTCGCAGTCTACATTTGGAAACTCAGTAGACCAGCACTCTGAGAGCGAAGAGCTCTGCTGGGATAATAAGGTTCTATGAGGTCTTTAAGATATGAAGGGACCTGATCATTTAGGGCTTTATATGCTATGACATGGCTGTGGTTGGATATTAGGATGTTGGACTTGTATACTGATATCTTTGTCTTCTTGGTGATAATAATAATAAAAATAATTGATACTTTATTAATCTCTTTGGACGGTGCTACTTGGTGGCACCTTGACCCACTATCAAACTGATCATACTCAATGTTGTGTTCTTTTTGTGACAATAGCACTAGTAAAACACAAAACCTGAAAAGAATCGGTCAGAAAAGATCAGGAGAGAACATTTTTCTGTGGCCATATGTACATTAATTTCCTTTTTGGTGGTTGTCTTGCTTTTACTTCTACGTTGCACCTGTTGTCACTTTCATTTGCACCAAAGCAGGTGAAACTGAACTCCATTAGGTTTAACTGAGTTGGTGTTATACTGGGATCCCTTAATTGTTTTAGGAGTTTATAACAGTCATAGGTGATTTTTCTGCACAGCGCAGTATTTATCTTTAATACATTAAGCACAGTTTCCTAATTACTACATACTTATTCCACCACTGCACTGACCATTGCCTTCTATTATTTTTTTGATGCTTATATCACTTGACCTGACATTTAAAACTTCTTATAGCTCTACTTTCAAGGCAATGCAATGGCTAGCACAAGCAGTGCTCCAATAGTGTGGTCTTGCCCTTGAAATTGTCACGGTCCCCAGCCCTGGCTCTCAGCTCTGTGCCTTATATGGTCATTTCCTGCCATATATCTCCCATCACTCTGCCACAGTAATCTAAACCTGCAATCACCCTTTCCCCTCCTTCATAGCTGCTCTGTTTGCCCCAGTCCTGTGTCAGATTGTCTGTTTCCCTGACCTCAGCAATGCAACTTTCTAGCATTCTTCAGACTGGACCTCTGTGTATGACCCTGATTGGTATCGAATGTGGAGAGTGACACAATACATTAAATATAATAAGCATTTAAATAACTATTTAAATGTCATTAAATTAATAAATACTGAAATTAATTCACACAATTTATTAAATATATAATTTATTAAATTTATAAGTAACCAAATATATTCATTTCATTTAAAAACAAGTGAAACAGAGGAAAATGTCACAGCATGAGCACCAACTTAAAACAACCAAATCAGCCAGATTAACATTATTTGAAACAATAAACTTGACAAAGTGTCATAAAACTACTCACTGCAATGCACTGGAGTGTTGCAGCTAATTCGCTTTGCGAGCTTGTTAATTCTGCCCCACCCCACTCCCCCAACGATGAATGTATTACATGTAGGTTAAGGTTTCTCCAAGGTAACTCCAAGAAATTCAATAAATTCCTGTTTTACTCGTCACATATACATACATACATACATACATACATCGACACAACCTGTTAGCAACTCATTCAGATCCTCTATAAGGAGAACCACCATGTTTGGAAAAGACCAATCGTGTGACTAGAAAACAGTGTTAGACCCGCCCACTGAGTTTGATGGGCAAAGCTGACAGATAAAATAAATTCATGATGTGCAGCAACACAGACCATGAATTAATTAAATAACTAATGAAATAAATATATATACTTTTTTAAATGAAATGAATATATTTGGTTACTTATAAATATATATATATATATCTGAACCCTTTACTCTGTCTCTGGACCTTGGAAATTGGATTGTGATTCTGGACTGTGGATTTTGGACCTTTTCTCTGCTCTGGACCTGTACTCTGTTTTGGACCTGTTACTGACCCTGCTCTGTTTCTGACTGAATGTTTCAGGCTTTTGGATTGGACATTTGACTTCCTGGTTCTGCATTACAACCTGTCTCCTGCCTAGCCCTTCACTCTGCCTGAAATCTCTGAGCATTACTCACTCGCCATACCTCACTCACCTCTGCCAGCAGACTCCATTACCCATCAGGCCTCATTCACCTCTCTGGTTCACCTCTCGCCGCTTCCTCAGTTGTCTTCCGGATTCGCCTCTCTCGTCACCTCATCTCATATCCCCTGTGAGTAAACATCTATAACTACTGCCAACATAGCTATTATCCTGCATTCCACTGGCTGTTTCTCTGTGTTCAGACTCACCTGAGAATACTGGCACTCACCTGTTGTCCGCTGCTCCTCTTCCCCTGGATCCCTGGCTCCTCACTCGCCTGTAACCACCATTCATACTTGTACAATAAACCTTTTAACCTTCAATTAGTGTCTCCGGGCCTCCTTGAGTCCAATCCACCTAAAGCCGTTACAGTAATTCCCTTTGTGCATTCTTGTAGTGTGGTCACTCCCCAGCCAATAGAAATGTTTAAATGGGTATATTCATTATGTTTAAAACAGCAATGTCAATCAGTCTGCACTGATCTATGAATTAGTATGAGTGAGTCTTAGAGTATCTGTTGTCCACAGCTGCTACTGCATGAAAAGCTTCCCCTTCAGTTCATTAAATCCCCACAGCCATCTGAAAGCAGCAGGACATATGTTAAGTCTGCAGGCTCTGATTTGAGAAGTGATGAGTCAGAGCACAGCTTTGTTAAATCCCATGCAAATAACACCAGACTGCTACACAGTAACTCCAGATGAATCTACACGGCTGAGATATAGAGATTTTGCAGCAGAGGTAGAGGAGTGTGGTTTGAAACCTAGTCACCCAGTAGAGGTTGGCTGGAGTTAACAGGAGTTAAAATGTTTCTATGTCCACTGAACTGAAGACAACATGACAGACACTGCAACCAGTTCTAGCTGTGAGTGGGGAAAAAGTGCTGGACTTTCAGTGTGAGCTCATGATGTTTTAAGCAGGCGCATGGTGTTGGAAGAAGCACAAAGAGAAGATACAAAGTTAATGACACGTAATGGTGGCATATAGATGCATAGAGGGAGGAGCTTAGTGTGTCAAGAGATCAGGCTAAATCTATAGCAGCATAAATAAGAGATGTTTCAGAGTCATGTCTCACTGTAAGCATTATCACAAAGGAATGTTTTAAGCCTAGTCTGAAAAGTAGAGAGGGTGCCTGCCTCTTGAACCTGAACCGAGAGCTGGTTCCAAAGCTAAAGACTCTGCCTCCTATTGTACATTCGGACACTTCAGTAACCACAAGTAGACCAGCACTCTGAGAGTGAAGTGCTCTGCTGTGATAATATGGTTCTATGAGGTCTTTAAGATATGATGGAGCTCGATCATTGAATGGTTTGTATGGAAAAAGGATTTAAATGTTATTAAAAAATGGTCAGACAAAAGAGGTTTTGGGGAAAATACTATTAAATTTTCAATTTCAACAACACCGTATGTCAGAACAAGGTAGAGGGGGTGAAACGGTCGTATCTTGCCTCTGTTGTAAAACGGTGAGAGGGTTTCTGTACATTTTGAGGTAAACTTAGTAAGGGGCATGACACTAACAATTTGTGTGTGAGAGGTTAAGGGCGAGGCTCTCAAATGAATTATAACTATGTTTAGATCATCTGTATTACCTTAAATGTCATTTATTAATCACAAGTTTGTTGAAGGCTGAAATATAAAGAACAGATTAAAAATATTTCAAAGTGAAAATAAGGGACAGAGAGCTTGTTGCCATGGCAGCAAAGTTTTTTTTTTTTGGCAAGCGTGGAATGGGTCTGGTTTTTTTTTTTTTTTTAGCTCTTCCACTCATCTGAAGTGGACAATTTGTTCCTCTGAAATTACCGGGCCACACTTTAGGAACAACCATTTTGAAATGATTTCCCTTCCAGCTGGAGCGACGCTGAATACGCTTCAAGAATATCTTAACAGAGGTGATTATGTTCAGTGACACTGAAAGCTAACGTCAGCTTATTAGTGTTGTTTTTACCCTCTGATATTTATTAAGATGACTTATTAAACAACTTTGTCCTGCGACTCTACACAACATAACACATCAGGTCCTTCCCTGGGGAGAGAGAGTTTGCCTGAACTCTTTTCATTCCTCTGAGGTAAATTGGACATTAATCAAGTCATCTGTTATTGTCACTCTTCTTTACCGAACCAGAGTAGTTTCTCTCATTTCTTGCCTCTGTTGTAACAACTTCTGAAAGGTTATTTCAGCTCTGCCCAAGAACAAATTTCTTTACTGTCATTTCTCAGTTTTCTTTGTTAGATATTGCAGCCTTATCTTCAAACTTGAATACAGGACAATCTCCCTCGCTCCGATCACATTTTCTATAACGATTGTTCTCCAAACTCTGCGACAGAGTTCACCTCTAGTTTGTTTTTTCTTTTGTACTCAGTCATATGCAGAACAGATGAAATTTAGTATCATTTACCCATTTCTGTCTGCCTTCCTATGCTTTCCATCCACTGTGAAACTGTCAGCTGCTCAGATTTTCTCTCTTCTTTGCAGTAGATCCTGATCCCTCTGACTGAATAGCAAGTTATTTACGAAGGTGACCTCAATATTAAGCGAGGCCTTCATTTACTCAAGTAGCTCCTAAAATGCTTCCCTGAGTCTGTCTTTTATATTTTAAATATCATTTCACCTGTTCATCCTCCTAGTGTTGGTTCTATGAGCGTGTTAACTCATCTTCATCCTTATGAATGCGTGGTCTCTGAAGTTGTTTTATGTCTTAGTGGCCATTTTGGTTCTCTTTGTGGTTATTCTGCACCTCTGTGGGCTTGTTGTGTATCTTTGTTGCTTTGCCTCTCTTGGTGGAAGTAGTTTTTGAGCTTGTCTTGCTTCTATTTGAAGTCACTCTGCATTTTACATCTTTTTCTGCATTATGCATTTTGCTTTTGCCATTTAACATATTACGTTTGTTTCTCTTTAAGCCTGTTTTGCATCTATTTAAAGTAATTTTGAACGTATTTGAGGTTGTATTGTGTCTTCTTAAGGCTGTGTATGTCTTTTCGTTATTTTTGCATACTGTATCTGTGTAGTTGTTTTGCATCACTTTTTGGTTGTGTTGCATCTGAGGTTTTTCTCCATGTTGTTGTTTTGTGTGTTTTTATGGGAGTTCCAAAACTATGACGTTTCAAACAGAGACTCTTCCTAATCTCTTGTGCCAAACTGTACTATGGGCATTGCAATTTCCATCACACCACCGCCACTGTTACTACCTTTACCATTACCTCCTTGTACTACTTCTGCTGTATGAAAGTCTCATCCCTCTGCTTCCAATCACTTGTTTAAAAGGAATATTTTTAATCTATCTTATTTAGTGAAATATAGTTGATGTTGCTGTAATTGCTAAAAGAAAAAGTAAGTAAATATGGTCAATAACATTACATATGTTCCTCATTTAGCTACCTTTGGCCATAATTCCTGTAACTTATAATGACAACAAAAACAAAACCCATACCAGAGAAAACTTTACAGGTTTGTGGTGTTATTGGTTTCAAGTAATTTATTAAAATCAAAATAAATAAACAAATACTTTGTATTGTCTTTTTTGTTTATCAAATCCAATGTTTTGCACAGTATATTGTGAACAATATACATTGTTCAAATCAGAAAGACAATAGCTTGCCCCATATTTTGGTCATCACTTATATGATAGATCTGTGCTGAAGACTGGATTAAATTCCAATTTTCAGATTCAACAAAAGACAGCATTTCAGATTGATCTTCTCTTCCATTACACCGAGACACCGCAGCCTTTATCATCAATCATGTCAAGAACAACAATATTTCAGGTGACTGATCCTTCCTGGTTAAAAAGAGCATGCGTGTGTGTATTAAAGAGCATTGCACTGTAGGTGCTTATTTTTTTCCTCCGTTCTCACCTCATTCTGGATCAGTGCGTGCTGTCAGGTAAATGTCTGCCTTTGTTTCTGCTCCATGTTACATATTACAGTCCAGAATCCTGTCCTACAGGAGCAGGACAAGATAGTGAGGACAGAAATAGGAAGAAAAAGAAAAAAGACATTCAACTTGTTATCTCATAAAGCAGCATTTGTATGAGAAAATCACATCAGAAAATTTGTGACAAAATTATATGAAATTATCAGAAAATATATACATCACAGCATAATGAGTTCTCTGGATTAAAGTCCATTAGTAAATACAGCAGTTGACCCAAAAGTTATCTCGGTTCAATTTCAACAGCTTGCTTTTCTGTTTCTTTCTGAAACAAACTACTCTGAGACTTTAATACACCGGAGTGGTCACTGAGAGCCATATTAACTTTACAAAGTGACATTTTATCAGAATAAGTGCTGCTGTGCTGCTGGTGATATGGAGGAGAGTTCCAGAGGAAAAAATTAAAAAAAATAACTTCATCATGCTTCTACTAGAAATTATGTCTTGGACATTTTATTTAATTAGGGTTAGTGTATTGCTCTTGTTCTTATAACAGCATAAAATCAAATGATATGACTTTACCATTGATGAAATATGGCTGTAAAAGGTTTGCATTCCTCCTATACAAGACACCCAGGCTGAGAGAGCCCACAAACCACAACTGTGTTGTTTTGCATCTCTTAGTGGTTGATGTGCATCTCTTTGAGGTTTTTGTGTCTCTTTTTAGTCATGTTGCATCTCTTATGGTTATTTTTCACTTTTGTGGGTGTGTTATGATGGTTTTCTGTCTTATTTTCTTTATATCTTTTTATCATCAGTGTCTCAGTAATGTTGTTCTATCTCGACTGGTGATGTTGCATCTATTTTCAGTGGTTCCATGTTTTTCTGTCTCTTTGTGTAGCTATTTCACTTTGCAGACATTCTGTGTAGCGTTTTACCTCTCATGCATGTTCACATACTGGGGAAAAAAGTAAATAAAATCATAAGTCAGCTTGTGGGTTCTCGGCTTGAGCAATACTGTTTAGACATGAGTTTTATCTATTTAAAATTCAGACCTGAACAAAATGTGTCTCAGATTAATCATTTCTTCTGTGAAACATTTCTTCCACACAGAAAGTGGCTTTGGTCAGCTTGGATTCACAACACTTTCACAGATCTTTGAGTTATTTCTGTAACATGATGGTCTTGGCTGCAAACATTTCAGTGACAGGGTCACTTGTAAAGTTTGTTACAGGAATATAACTCAGTCATTCAAGGTAAGTACAGTGCATGGTACTGGATCAGAGCTGAGTAATTACATTGTATTCTAGTGGCACACACAAAGCAAGCAGAGCAGTTTGAATTAGAATTACTTCATTAGTCCTACTACTCTACAGTCAAAAGAAGAAGTCAAGGAAACCCGACAGGGAGAAGGCAGGAAGCAGGTCACATATGGGCAGAATAGCAACAGCAGGAAGTAAGTTTCAAGTGAGGTGCACTTTCTTTTCTCTTTGCATAACATTCAGATGGAACCCGGGTTCTGGGAGAGGAGAACTAATTAGTTTGCTTTATTCTGTATACTACCGTTAAAAAGTTGAAATGTCATTGTTTTACATGAAAACGTACATGAAATGAGTTTGAAAAAGAAATGCAGCAAAGCAATATAGTCAATGATAAAATTATAAATAATTCTTTTTAAAATTCTTTGCTTTACTTTTTGCAGCAATTACAGTTTTGGGGATTGTAGTTGTCATTTTGTTAAAGTAATCTGAGCAGATTTCACCCCAGGCTTCCTGAAACACCTCTCACAAGTTTGACAGGCTTGATTCATATTTCCTTACGTACCATGCGGTCAAGCTGCATTGTGTAGCAAAATAAAGTAGAGCCTTCCTTCTTCAAGATCTCTTTTACTCTGTACAAATCTCCCACTTTACCACTGAAGCAGCCTCGGGCCATCACAATTGACTCCACCATGCTTGACACCTGCCCGTCCGTGTGTCCACCCATTTCTTGTGAAAGTGATATCTAGGGGAAACTTGGAAGGAGTTCCTTCCTTCAAATTTTGCACAGTATGTGAACACGATGCACTGGAATATACTGCTTTTTGGTAAGCGCTTCATAGGCAGTCTCATCTATTTCTTAATAATGAAGATAAACACAAATAGATTCCCTGAATCTCAAAATAATGAATCCTTTTTATGATTTACTACAATTCTCACAATGCATTTCATCAACTCAGAAAAATGAATGAAATGTATTTCTTACTTTCAAATCAAGTGTAGGTGTGTGGTTGAAGTAATAAAATCTTCTGCTCCCAGTTCATGGTCATTTGAATGAATTCCATTCTGCTCTATTTTTTGCTGCTGTGGGTGGGAAAATTAGTGTCTGTATCTCTTCTGTGATGAGTTTAAATCCTGTGTGACCGTTAAATGACTGATGCTGAGAGGATAAAACTGAAGCTTACTATTAGCACTGATGTCTACATTAGGAATGTCAGTGATAAGAAAATCACACCATTAGACACCAAAATGGGCTCAAAAAGACAAAAGACACATGCATTGTGCAAAAATAGGCTCTTATCAGTTTTAGAAGCTATCTATTTAGGTTTTGTACACAGAGTCTCTAATGAGCTCATGATGGTGTGCAAGAACATGAATAAACACTTAAAGTGATAAAACCCTGAGGCCAAATTCACATGGGAATCCCGTGTGGGTGTGTGCTTGTGTATTTGAGAGTGAAAAACCGATTCAGTTACAGAGGCAGATGTGAAATGCCCTCAAACACTGCTGAACAAAGCAAGAATCCAAATTTTTGAATCACCCTTTGAGATAACCAGGGCTATGGGTGGTTTCTTGTCTGGCAACCTATGATGTGAGGGATCACACAGGTCCTAACAGAAACAGCACCGCAGCTACCAGCATACCTGGACTGGCAGATATGCCACCACAAGGACATTTTATTTAACTCCTTTTTCTTACACTCAAGGCAGCTAAAGTATAGTTTTTTTAGTATAGTAAGTTTGTGACTTGTGCACAAAATCATCACCATGAAGAAATGGTTCCCCAGTTTATCCATCCATCTTCATCCCCTTATTCATTCATTTATTTATTTAACTTTTATTTAACCTGGAAAATCCCATTGAGATTCAAAACCTCTTTTTCATGGGTGTCCTGCAAAGTCTGGCTTATCCGAGGTTGGGTTGCACAGACATCAGCTTCAGCAGAGATACCCAGACTTCCCTCTCCCCGGCCACTTCTTTCAACTCCCCGAGGTGTTCCCAGGTCAACCAAGAGACATAGTCCCTCCAGCATGTCCTGGGTCTTCCCCGGTGGGACGTGCCCGGAACACCTCACCAGGGAGGCGTCCAGGAGGCATCCTAATTAGATGCCCAAGCTATCTGGGGAGGAGCAGCAGCTCTTTTTTTCCCCGGATGACCGAGCTTCTCACCCTATTTCTAAGGGAGAGCCCAGACACCCTGCGGAGTCATCTCATTTCAGGCGCTTGTATTCACAATCTTGTTCTTTCAGTCACTACCCACAGCTCATGACCATAGGTGAGGGTGGGAACGTAGATTGACCTTTCGGCTCAGCTCCTTCTTCACCACAGCAGACCGGTACAGAGCCTGCATCATGCGGACGCTGCTCCATACGTCCCTCACTCGTGAACAAGACCCTGAAATACTTAAACTCCTCCACTTGGAGCAGGATCTCACTCTCACAGGGAGTCCAGTACCCCAGTTTATTTGAATGTAATTTCTTAATTTGCATTTCTTGCAGTGAATGAAGATAAAAATACCAAAATAAATAATCAAAAAACCTAAACCATTAAACAGTTTGACATCAAGGCTTCTGGCTCATGAGGCCATATGTCGCTTGACATGACCTGACACGTTTGCTGATAATATTATAACATTATGAAAACCAACAATATGGTCTCTGAAGTGTCAAAGTTTAGAAACTTAAGTCTGTGGATTCCAGGCTGTAAAAGGGAAAAGTTGCTACCTTGGAAAATGAGAAACATCATATGGTGACTGAAAAACATTTCTTATTTTTCCTTTCATTCCATAAAATGTGATCCCCTGCTGTTGTCACGTACGAGCCTTTCATTTTCATCCTCTTAATCTTGTACCTGAGCCATATAAACATCAAACAGTTGGTCTCTTTCAAACTGTAGGACTTTTATATCTTTATACAACTCTGTATGCAAACCAAAATGCTATGAAACAGCAATCATAAAATCAGCCTAAAGAAATATGAAGTGAAAGCTGACATTTTGAATGATGACAGCTAATGCATTTATCAGTTCTGGTGTGAAAGACTTTGTGTTGCTAAAAATGATAAACGCATCAACACACATATATTCCTGGAGTGCTACAAGCTGTTGTGACTGTGAAGCAGTAGTTGCCTCTGTGTGTTTGTGTGTTCATTCATGTGTCAGAATGAGTGACAATCATCCAGACAAATGATGCAAGAAGCGTGCGTACGGAAAACAACATGCGTGCATTAGCAGAAACACAAACACATGCAGATGCTCAAAGTGGAAAGAGACACGGAAACAATCACAAGTGCCTGCCTTTGTCTAATGAGCCACAGGCAAACGGAAACAGTGTGATTAGACGTGTAAAGAGCTGAAAGGAAATAAACCACAGAACTGAACAGAAAAGAGCAGAGTTCTGCAGATGCTGCCATGTTCCCTTCTGAAAATGTGTTTGACTAAACCAGAGACTAAAACTAATGAAAGGGTCTGTCAGTGAATATAGTATATAATATATAATATATAGTATAGTTGTGAATTTGAATGCAGGGTTAATTACATCAACAAAATCAATGACAAAAAATATTCATTGATGACTAATTAATGCTTATGAGCTAGATTAACAAATACTGTAGGGCTGTAGATGCAATGTTATGTAGGATAGCTTTTGTGTTTCTATTAAGCAGAAGTAAGTAAAAGTAAATCTTCATACAGATGTTGGCTTAAGAAATAAGATGAATTAATGCTATCAACTGTGATAGACCATCCAAGATGCACGCTGACTCACACAGGAAAAGCACTATTGCTAATGAATATATGGATTCCACCCGACTATCTTCACTCAAGCTGAACCCATTTTGACAATCTTCTTACAATGACTTCAGCATCTTTTAAAATTCATTTAAAAACTTCTTCTTTTAGTCTTTAAGCGTTCTTTGCTAACCATCATTGGTAAAGAACTTTCTTCTTTCTGTCACCGCCCAGTCTTCTTCATTGCGGGTTTAAAAGTTTACTGTGGGGAGTGACGAGGTCAATAGTGTAACAGAATATCAATAAAGTTTTCCACGTGAGTTGGCAGATAAACATATTTGAGACTGTGCTGTTTGCATACTCAATAGTTGACAATGTAAACTTTGCCAACAAGCTTGGCATAAGCTATTAATTATTTGTTACTGTTAGTAGAGGGCACTGTGAACAACTTGAACTTGACTAAAATGTCTCATATGTCATTTTAGAATTCATAGTGAGATATACAGTATCTTATTCATAACTTGTCTCAGTTTTCTATTTAACACATAAACAGATTGCTGTATTTCCCTACAGGGTGGGTGAAATTATCCAAGAGTCTTTTACCCTAAAGAGATTAGCAGGGCAGCTAATCAGCATGAAAATTATGAAAATGAAGCCTCAGTGTAATTAACACGACTGGTGAGACGATGTTATTTTCACTTACACAGTTAGATAATGTGAAAACGGAAGCTAAAATAAAACGTTGCTTATTTGGTGTCCTGTTCGTGGATGTTGTACAGTACATGTGGTTATCTCCATTTATTCTGATCAGTGTATCAGAACTCCACTATAAATATCTTATGCTGCAGCTATTCATGTGAAACCATCTGGATGATTTTGTTTGTGTCCCTATACTTAACTTACTGTAACCAGGGGAAGAGCGGAATTGAGGCAAAGTTAATGATGTTAGAGTGGATATTTTAGGGAATAACTGAAGGATTATCAAGTACAGTCTCTATAGTTGTGTGTGTGTTTATACAGAAAGAAGACTCTATGATAGAAAGCCTTAACTTCTGGCGTTAAATTCTGAATGCAGAGAGACACATTGATGACACAGAGCCATGCAGGAAGAGTTGAGACTGACAGTTGAGAGCTAAATCTGTTGTGGAGAACAACCTTTGCTTGAGTGGAACAGGATGATTTTAGCAGTCTGGTCTTTAGAAGCAAGAGAAGAAGATTACAGGATGAAGACGGGGGGATGAATGAAGGAGAAGAAAGGACTAAATCCTTAATCCAGAATTTAATTTCCCACTTAACTGATATTTATATA
>JAUBNQ010000010.1:9876022-9886778 GCA_032353495.1 Ctenopoma kingsleyae | reverse complement strand
ATAAGTCCCCTATTTATTTTCTTTTCCAGGAAGAGCTGCAACATGTCGCACACCTGTGGAACACCCACATCATCCGCAGCAGCAGAAATGCAGTAGCTCCAGGTGGATGTCCATTTCTCATGTACACCCTCCCTCATCTGTTTGGAGGACAAAATTATCTACAAGAAGTCTCTGAACAAGCAGTAACAGCTTGCAAGGACAAATGATAATCTGGCATAGAAGAAATTCACATATCTCTAGTGGATGAGCTAGGCAAGGAACAAATAAGATATTTTGCCTGACTTGTGTAATATATAAGAAAGCATTATACACTACCAGTCAAATGTTTGGACACACGTAGGAATTACCATGTTTTTCATGAAAAAGATACATGTCTTCAGTTGTGTTACCATCATTGCACATGGTTTTCTAATGATCAGTTATCCCTTTAAATTAAGACATTTGCATTAGCAAACATAACATGCAATTGGAAGACAGTACTAATGTTTGCAGAATTTAGGCCTCTGTATGTTTATGTAAATATTCCTTTTAAAAAAATCCTTGTTTTCAGCTACAATAGTCTTTTACAATATGAACAATGTCTACACATTCATTCTGATAAATTTGATATGAAATCTGCTTTTCTTTCACAAACATCCTCATTTCTATGTGTGTCCAAACTTTTGACTTGTAGTGTATATAGTATTTTGAACGTGAAAAAAATGTGTGCAAACACAATATAATGTAGATACTAGGTTCTCTTGTGTTTTTCTAAAACCCACAATATAATGACTTCTTTTGCCAGTGTAAGATATTTTTTTTAAATGTGGTGCTTAACAAATAAAATACTTGCTGTGTATCGAAAATTTACACACTTGTTGATATTGTTTACGATATTAATATTGTTGAAAGGGTTACTGATGTAGTCTAGCCTATACCAGTTTGACTTACGTTGTCAACAGATATGCTATGTTAAGGGTCAAACTTGTTACAGAAAAACTGATAACTTTATGATACACTGTACTATATATGTATATAGAAATGCTCTGTGTTTAGTTATAGTATGTGTTAGAATTCAAACCACTGAACTCATTCAGAAAAAAATCAACTTTATTTTCAGAATACAGACAGCTGAGCATATCATCTCCACTACTAGACACATTTATATAAAGCCCATAAAGCTCATTTTATGTCATCAACTTTTGAAAAACTACAAAAACATTAGAACACATTAGAAGAAATACATGTTGACAAGTATCAAACAAGTTAACTAATAGCAGTGAAATGCCACAAAGACTACTGCTCTGTTTGAAATACAATTGATTGGAACCAGAGGTAGTGTGAATTTATCAGTGGAACAGCGTGTGCCTCCTGTAATAAAGATAATGCAAGTTCTATATTTAATATTTTACAATTTCAACTTTGGAAATTCTCAAACTCTGTAAATGTACTGCAAAAACAGCATAATACTAGTCAAGATTAGCACAAGTGCAATGATAACATCTTTAGTTTGCAATTATGAAACGTCATCCATCCATCCATTTTATTAACCGATTGTCCTCGTAGGGGTCGCGGGGGGTGCTGGAGCCTATCCCAGATGTCTTTGGGTGAGAGGCGGGGTGAATCGTAATTATAAACTCTAAAGTGCTTAACTGAAATTTTACTTTTTACTCTCCCTCTAAAGCATATTTTAATGCTCTTTATTTGAACATCCTGAGGGCTGTGAAGTGTTTGTTTTAATTTGCCACTAGCAGTTAACGTTTTTTTTCCAGTGCATATCTTGGTTTTTGGATTAGTTGCTTGTGTGCCACTTGCAGAAGAATGCCTTTCAAATTGTCCTTTACTGGAAGGCCCATTTGATCCAACAGTGTTCCCCCTCCCTTGCGCTTCCGTACTTGTTTGTGATTGTGAATCCACCCCAGTTCCACTCTTTGGGTCTTCTTTACAGCGTATTTGTTTTTGATACTCTTTCTTTTCCGCTTTGAAGGTCCCGGATCATCATAGTCAGAAGTTTCCTGATTGTCACAGATCCGCATTTTTTATTTCAGTTTTATTAGAAGAGAACATTTTTTTCTGTTCAGTTGCATGCTGGTCTTGGTTTTCTAAACAGAAGCACCTTGCTGCAATCCGGTCTCCATAGGCTGGTATGTAGCCAGCCAAACTATCATCATCCATTATCTCAATGATAGTTGCATCAATCTAAAAAAAGAACAATCATAAATGTTAACATTTCACTAGTATTCCTGCAACCTGTGATGTCAGGTATGTTCATAAAATCACCAAAACACATTATGAAGTGTCAGCACTTTGTGTTAAATTAATCATTTAACCCATCTCACAAACTTTTTATTTACAACATATGGGTAAATAGCATTTCTAATGCTAGCTTTAAAAATTTTATAATGGCCACACAGCACTAGCTAATGGCTCATGAAAATAAATCATAATCATTTTTTATGAAAGTTGTATGTGAATACAATTGGGCGCCATTATGCAAAACAAGTATATTAAAGTAGGCCATTAGTATACTTTTCTAAATTAAGAATAAGCAAATAAACTTTCAGTTTACCTTTTATGTTCTTATCAGAAATATACTAGATAAAATTTAACTGGACTATACTTGGAATATACACATATACAGAAAAGTCTAAACATATTTGGCCTATACTTACAGAAACACCCAGCATGTCTTTCAGAGATTTAACTAATTGTAGATATGTATGTTACATAGTTAACTGTGACTGAAACACTGTGGCTGTTGTCATAGTCATGCAACAGGCCAGTGACATGAGGAATATTTATTTCACATGTGAAATTTAAACAAACATTTAAACCATATTCATAAGTACATTATGATCAAAACATACAAGCAAAATAATAGCATATCTGTTTGTTTAGTATTTGTATTTAGGATTATACTTTTTAAAGAAGAAAAAGTGCTATTAGTACATCCCAAACTAATTAACAATATATATTTCAATGTTTAATTGCAGTATAACTAAAGTGCATTTTCATAAACTAATAGGTTGCTAGTTTAGTTCTAAGAAGTATTGAAAAAGTATTTTAAATGTTTTGCCTAGAGTACACTTAATACATGATGGGAAGTACTTACTTCCAGTACATTACTTCAGTATGCTTGAAGAAATAATCTTTTAGTAAATTTTTCATAAGGGAAGGCATAATTTAAACGGTTTACGTTATAATTGTTGTTGTTGACTTACATAAACTTGTGTTGTGTTATGTCATTGTTACCAGAGATTAAACAGTAAACAAAATTCACAACACGTCAAGTTGTCTGTTCGCTCTTTTCGAACACAGATGACCACTAGTTACAGTTAACATAGCTATTTTGATACACATCGTCATTAAATTCTTAGGTTGCTGTATGATGTTTGTTTGCTGTTGCCAGAATGTGACATTGTTTGTATAATGAAATAAACAACAATTAATTGAGAATGACCGAGTCACTTATACAGAAGCAGTAATTTAATTATAATAATGCTGCATTCAATTGCAGCAATAAACACGGGTAGCGGCCTTTCCCAAACTGAAAGGTTTAAATGCTTTGGCGAACATAACTACCATAAAAGTTAGTAATACTATACGTTATGCTAGAGTTAGCTAAAAGCTAACCTTTAGATCACTGTGTGGGTTCAGCTGACATAGTAGTATGATATTACCAGTTTTTCGGAAAAACAATCGCTAGTCCAGTTTGCAAGTTTTAACATTAAAAGATGCAACTATCAAAACATAACTTAGCCTTACATTGTCTTCCTCCATTCTCGAAATACATTCTTCGTGGGACACCGCAATCTCGTAAAAATCTCAAGAGTGGAGGAAAAGAAACCCGTGGCTGTGTCATAGTTTATGATGGCTGACAGTATCAGATGTCTCTCAGTGGAGTTTGGTGAAGGAGGTGGCACCTGTTTTATTAAAATAGCACAGTATCTAGTTATAACGTAAAACTACAGTATCACGAGATAATGTAAAAGTGCAGCATCTCGTTTTAACGTAAAAGTACAGCATCTCGTTTTAACATGAAATGTATCTCGTAATAATGTGAAACTATCTCGTAAAAACGTGAAATGTATTACGTTATATTGAGAAACGTATCACGTTATAATGAGATAGTTTTTTTTTTTTCTTTCTTTGTGGCAGCAATACGCTGCCGTACATTAGCCACCATTAGCTGGTCATATGGTTGTGGTAGCAAAACACCTGAGTGTACTCAATTAAATGGACATATTTTATTACTGAAAAATGTTCCAAGTTTTATTGTCTTGATCATAGTCTTGAGAGCAGGTACTATGGAAAACACAGAAATGGGCTTTGATGGTGGACGACCTGTTATACTGTCAAATTACTAAACTGCTTTATCTCTGCTGTGTTTTTTAGTTATTTCAATTTCCTCCTCTTAGATCTCCTGCCTACAGAGCAAAAGGTTTTAAAAACTGCCTGTTTCTGTAAGGGCTATCTTATTGGGGACCCAGCTAAAACACCGGACACAGGAGTGTGAATTGGAAGAGCCTTTATTGATAAGGCTGAGGGAGAGGAGCTGGTCGGTGTGGAGTGCAGGGGGAGCTGGTCGTGGGTCGATTCTAAAAAGGAGAGGAAAGGTGAGTGCAAAAACTGGAGATAAAGGGATATAAACTGTAGCTGTCTGACTTATGTGAGCGGACTGAGGCAGGTGTCTTAGCGTGGGAGGTGGGGAGCCGTTAGCAGGAAAGGCTGGGGAGGGGAGGCTGCTGGGAGATGTAGTCCAGGGTGGAATGGTGTCCACTGCATGCTCCAATGTTTGGGGAAGGCTGGAGAGAACTGAGGGGAAAGAAGCGCAGTGGGTTAGTTCAAAATCCAGAGGGGGGAGGTGTCCGGGCAGCGTCCTCTTTGTGTGCACACAGGCATCCAGAAGCACAGAGAAACGAGGCAGATCCACGTGAGCATAGCCAAAATCAGAGAGATCCAGAAGAGCTCCAGGGAAGGCAAGTACAGAGTAGTGGAAGAGGTGTACTCACAGATCCTTAGTTGGGTAACGAGCAGAGGGGAAGTCCAGTCCAAAGGCAGGCCAAGGTCATGCACGAGGTGTATGATCATACACAGATGGGGGTCAGACGACCGGGTGGTCGGGGCAGGCAACAAGGTTCGGGATCCGTGAAGAGAAGTCCAAAGTAAATGCTGGAGACTTGACTGGTCGAAAGCAGAACAACAATCTGGCAACGGGCTAGTGGCGGGGGAGGTCCTTATAAAGGGAGAGATGAGCACAGGTGAAAACAATTAGCCTAATGAGAGGTGAAGTCAAATCTGTTACAGGTGGGGAGAACAGGAAGCGCTATCAAAAATAAGGTTACTGGAACCGGAAGTGAAGTGAAACCCTGACAGTTTCAGCACTGTAAGAATAAGCCCACCCCTGCCGAGCGCTGCGCTGAGGGCAGTGCTGGCTCTTGGCCTCTTGCTGGAGAGGGCGCAGTTTCAAGCCATATGAGTCTCTCCACAATAAAGTGAAATGCAATAGTTTCCTTTCACAGCCGGGATCTGTCCATAGTTCCGTTTCCTCAGTTACTGTGCCTGCCTGAGCCGGCATGTGCCCCACCTCCGCCCATCTGCCCGACACACACACCTGGTCGAGTACACCTGACAGAGCGACAGAGTGACAATGTCCGGGAATAAGTGGGGGAAATATGAACAAACATATTAAAGAGTGGGAGAAAGAGAAGCAGTGAAAGACTGGATCTGATTTATCAAATGTGCAATATGAGCTCATCATGCAGATTTAATACAGGCTATCAACAGACCTGGTGGAGAACAGTTGTTAAAGTTTCTAGGGTGCTGTGGGTATAGGTGGTTGATTACGGGGCACCAAGTCGTAATCTCGCCTAGAGCAGCAAAATGGGTCGAGCCGGCTCTGGCTGAGGGTGTAACAGGCACAGAGAAGTTCTGTAGATGGAGTTTGCATTGCAGTCACAATGACGTGAAGTGTGGCCAGGCCTCTCTTCAACAAACTTCTGTTACTATTGCAGCAGTAACAGGCTCTAGCTTTTCAACTTACTGTCTATTTCTTTTTATATATTGATATCGTTTTATATCAGTAAAAATTAAATATTCATATTAATAACAATCTAAAGATGACATTATATTGTTTGGGAAAGTATCATTTTCTGCAATTTTCTGACACTAAATGAACAGTTAAAACAAACTATTACAGACATTATATTGGCTGCCATTCATTCCCCCGAGACTTACCCTAACCTAATCACTACTTGCCTAATCTTAACTTAAACTGAACCTTACTCTCTAAACAGATGTATATTCTCAAAACATGCCCCTACTTACATCAAATACAGGACAAGACAGATTGGCAGACACACACACACACACACACACACACACACACACCCCAAATAGATAAAGCGAGTCATTCCAATTGTGTCTTTTCTTCCCTAACACAAACTCACAAACCCACTCGTGCACACACACTGCACAGGACAGTCAATTTTCTGTACTTAGTGACACAGATCGTAATCGTCCACAGATATGCCATGCATTTTAATAGAAATCTGTCTCAACACACTGCAGTGCTTACGACAAATAGCCTCAAGGTCTCTATGTGTGTGTCTGCCTCATTGTGTGTGATCTTCTATCTCGTTCAGTAGCTGCTCAGGGAAAATGTGACTTGAATTCTGATCTGTTTAATTGAAACCTGTTTTATCCCCCATTTACCGCGCTCATCTGTGGAGGATTACAGTCGAAGACTGGAGGAGGAAGGTTGTAGTAGGGAGGACATGTGAAGATCAAATGAAGGGAGGCAGAAAATAAGATGGGGAGGGAGGGAAGGAAAGGAAGGTTGAAAATAGGAAATGATGAAATAAGAAAACATCGTGATGTACTATTAATATAAGCACTTATTTTATTGACAGTTGTTTTTAGGTAAAATGTGTGGTTTCTCTGATCTGAACATTTCCCAAGGATCAGCTGTCAGTCCAGTGGTGGGTGGTGATTGACAGTGTGCACACTCAACCAATAGTGGAAGGGGTTCCACTTCGGGTGTGTTGAGAGAGCACCAGTGCAGTGTGCCTGGTGCCTAGTGCCTTTATGGGAGGATTAAGGGGGTTTGTCATTGTCATTGATAAATGTGCCCATATGAGTGGCCATTTGGGACTCCTTTCCCCTATTTTTTCCTGGGTTACCCCCTTTGATGGCGTACCTGTGGCTTGACATAATGCAGTTTTAGGTAGGTGGCATGTGCGTGATGCTGCTCATCAGAACCACAGTTCTTCTGCAGTGAATTTGTTAGACACAGAATTCCTCACTAATCTCCCAAAGTCACACATTCACAGATTATGAAGCACAGTACCCGTACTCTCAGGTCCTTTAATATAGCATTCAGGGTTGTGGTGGAGTGCATCCCTTTTATTTCAAACTCAAACTTAAACTAGACTGAAAAACTTGATGCTGTCAAAAAAAGCACAAGTTTCTTCAGTTTGTTCAAGAACCTGAGAATTCTTCTAATCTGTATGCGTCTAGGTTCCAGCACGTGGGACTTATTAACTGTAATGTTGTAATCCTCAAGACAAAAGCAGACTAAGGAAGTAAAACATATCAAAAAACAATCTGATGTTTAGCAATTACGATTGCCAAATTGTATGGCGAAAAACTGGTGGCTTGATTTGTTATTGCTTCTTAGTGTACAGGAGAAGCTGGCATGCTTTTGGGTCTTACTTGCTAAGCTCTTCTGTCAATAAAATATGACTTCAGGAAACTGTTGATGGTTGAATTTTTTATGGTACATACTACATAATTGAGCTTAGTAAATACTATGACTGATAAGTATCCTGCTGCCATAAATGAGATATGGAATATTTTTTTTACAGGAGGGCACAGTATCTTTGCTTTAATGAATTACCTGACATATTATCAAATCGTTTGTGAGAGAGAAAGAGAAATAGAAGAAGACGTGTCCAAGCAGATGGAGAAAATGAGACAGACACTGTGTGTAAATGGATGCTGTCAGTGCAGGTACCTGTGTGCCTCCACCTGTGTGACTCAACATGTGAGTACGTCTGAGTCACAGAAGATCAATCTCAATTATGGCTTCAGGCATGCTGATGGACTGCATGTGTGAGGGAATGTGTGCGTGTGTGTGTTCATGTCAGCTTTCGTTTGCACTAGGTTCTCAATAGTTATATGCACCATATGAGTGTGTGGTTTTGTGCGTGTGACACCTCAGACTAATTACGTTAGTGGCAATTAGCAATGCAGGGAGCTGATAAATACCTTGCCACATGTATTAATTTAACACAGACCTCTGTGGGTCATACATGATTGGACAAGGTAGGTATATATGAGTATAGTACAATTCCTTCTGAGATGCCTAGACAAACCTAGGGATATTTTCTAAAGATAAGATGTCACACTGAAACTCAGGAGCTCTCTTGATGTCTCTCATGAGAAAATGCATTTCTCAATGTCTTCATGTTAGATATTACCATGAAAGACCAAACAATGTGTTCCTTATAATCCAAGTTAGCTTTCCTAAAGCATTTCACATGACGGTATAAAGGGAGGGAACAGTTGCACACATCAGATGGAAGAGATAACAAAGGGAAATTAAATGACACTGAATTGGTTTCTTTATTATTTGAGCAGGCATACAATTTCCTACATCAAATTTTGTTACAACATCAGAGAGGATTTAAATGTGATTAGACAACAAATATTATGAAGGAAGAACAGAGACAGAAGATGTTGGTTGTATTCATTCAGCAGGAGCAAGTCTGAGGAGCAGGATTCTCAGCTGGAGCTGTGCTACAACTACGACTAGGATGTGGACAGTGGTCTTTTCTCTAAACATCTTGAAGTAGTTTGTGTCCTAAATTGAACCTGACTCTAACCGTAAGGGTAGCAGATGTTCAGTTTTTCTTGGTTGTGTAAGGCATCTTCATGGGTACAAATATTAATATTTGATTTGCAGCTGTTCCTCTTGCTACCATGGGCTTCAGTGTGCCAAATGCAAAGATCTAAAGCTTTCCACTTTTGTTGGAAATAAAACTACAATAATGGTGTGAGCTTATTGAATAATTAGACATTTTTGCTGAGAAGTGTTTTTCTGTGTCTCACAGGCATTGAAAACTTTGGAAATACTGCTTTCGAATCAAATTGCATCTCAGCTCTGTGATTTTTCTCTCTGTTGAACCTGTTCTTTGAGTTCAACATCAACTGCCTCATCCATCCTTTATACCCACTTTCACTATGTGCTTTGGACATTGTGCAGACACACATAAAAATATGTGGCGCACATTCAGACAGATCCTTTATATTCTCTTGGGAGATAGCAGCAGTGATTGTTTGACAGGCTGCAGAGACGTGACAGTGAGCCACTTCTCCTCTGTTAACTGATACACTCAATAATTCTCAGTGTAAAACCAATACAATTAAATTTGTGGTTCTTTATTTTATACATTGAATACTTGCATTCTGTTTAGTTAAAAAGATGATAAAGCCAAAACTAAAACCCTACTGTCTCTACTTTATTTTAGGCAAATCTGTCGAGTCGTGTAATTTGTTTTTTTTATCAGTATTGTCAGAAATGAGCAAACTTAATTAAATGTGTTATTATAGCTGCTGTACTGCGGTATATTGAGAGTTTCTTCTCCTTCCTATTTACAAGCTGTACATCAGAAGAAAATGAATATGGTTCATACAGTACTGTACAGTGTGTTAGTATCGTGGACTGTATCATTTTAAATGGAACATTTTTATGTGTTTTAAATATGCGTATAAAGATGTGCAACATGAGTGTGTGTCTTTGTTTGCATCAGTATGGCTATGAGTCAGTTAAAATAAAATGCCTCACACTTGCCTGTGATTTCACATACAGGGTACATACATAAATCCTGAGGTTGAATTCAATACTTTTTAATACCTTTTTCAATACCTCTTGGATATTTTTTAAAACCAACACGACATTGAGCTGCAACTGTTTTAATCAACAACCTTTCTAACTTTTAAACTGATTTTCAGATTTATACACAGTGGTCGAGTACAACACAATTTAAAAAGTCAACTGAATAGATTTAGAGACTCTGTAATTTGAAAATATCTTGCATTTATTTAACTGATGCTATCAACAAGCTGTTTTTTGAAGAACGGGGGCTAATCCAAATGTGAAGATGTACCTGGTTTTAGTGTCTAGACACCACAGAACCTCCACACACAGTGTTGGTGTGGCACAATGTTGCAAAACGGTGGCAGCAGCACAGAAAGAGATGAGGCTCGTTCGAGATGAGCAAGTTATGCGCAGTTTTGCTCAACGATAACCTCATGAGACCAAGGCTGTCACAGATTTTGGAGTCAGTTAAAATAATTATTCAGGTGCTGCAGTTGGTCTCCACCGACTGTAAGACCTCAGGGCATGATCTAAGATCTGGTTCAGGTGTTGCATCAACAACAGGAGTCAGAGTTTTTACTATGAAGATTATTTTACGTAATAAATAATGTGACTTATCAGAAAAGCTGATTACAGAATTAGACTGTTTAGAGACAAATTCCTTTCACGTCACTAAAATAACATCTGTTCTGATGTTTCAGCCCTGACAGTCTAAAAATCTGACAGATCAATAATCAAAGTGTATGTCTTGTGTTTTCCTCTACCATTATATTAGGAAGGTTCCCCATCCCTGCCTTGAAGGTCAAGTTAATGGCATTAAATTTTCTATACAGCACCAGGTCACAACAGAAGTTATTTAAGGTTCCCTTTCCTGTAGAACAGGTCTGTACCCTATTC
>JAUBNQ010000010.1:9851002-9863364 GCA_032353495.1 Ctenopoma kingsleyae | reverse complement strand
TCCACCGATGGACCCCGCATTGCTCTACTGGAAAAATGGAATGGGGTGGATGGCCGCCCAGATGGGTTACTCGCTACTCGCTTACTCGGAGTGGGCAGCGGCACTGTACAATGGCAAGTCACCTGTTTGCAACGATTACACCATGTTTATGGAGGAATTACGTAAGACCTTTGTCCTGCTGAGCAGCGAGGTGGGTTCAGATTTTCAGCTGCTTCGCCTACGTCAAGGGTCCCATTCCGTCTGCCAGTATGCGTCCGAGTTCAGGACCCTTGCTGCAAAACTGGCCTGGGAGAGCGACGCCCTTCGCTCGGTTTTCACTGAGGGTCTGGCGGAGTGAGAGGAAAGGAGCTTTGCCTGGCTCAGTTATTAACACCAAAACTTCTCGTTTCTCACTCAGGATAACCTTCCAGGTAGGATATAAGCAGGTTGAGTTGGACGCTCTCCTGGACTCAGGTGCAGCCGAAAATTTTTTCGACCAGAGTTTAGCCACCCAGCTGGAAGTATCCCTGGAAGCAGTCACCTGGTTCATACCCATCACTTCCGTCGATGGACATCCACTTCAACCGTATCCAGTCCAGTTCCAAACCCAGCCACTTCAGATGTCCATTGGTCACCACACCGAACAACTCCAGTTCCTTGTCATCCCAGCTCCGTCGTCACCTCTCGTCCTGGGCTTCCCGTGGTTACAACGCCACGATCCTCACATTCTTTGGTCAGAGAATCCCCTCTTGGACTGGGACCCCAGGTGTTACCAACACTGCCTCCTTCCTCGAACCGGCGCGTGCTACATGGAGTCCTCAGCCCTCAGGTCCGTCAACCTCGAGCGGATCCCGCCACCCTATCGGGACCTCGCTGAGACCTTCAGTAGGCAGCGTGCCTCCACCCTGCCTCCTCATCGTCCATACGACATCACCATCGACCTGTTGCCAGGCGGGGTCCCGCCTCGAGGTCAGCTGTTCTCCCTGTCCCTCGCGGAGAACAGGGCCATGGAGGAATACATCGTGGAGGCCCTCCAACAGGGCTTTATCAGACCGTCTACTTCCCCGGCAGCCGCTGGTTTCTTCTTTGTGAAGAAGAAAGACGGGGGCCTCCACCCCTGCATCAACTACCGGGGGCTGAACAAGGTCACAGTGAAGAACTGGCACCCGCTCCCCCTCCTGTCTACAGCCCTGGATTCCCTCTCTCGGGCTCCCATTTTTACGAAACGACTTGCGCTGCGCCTACAATCTCGTGCGCATGGGGGAGGGGGACGAATGGAAGAACACCTTCATCACTCTGACTGGACACTGGGAGTACCTAGTGATGCCGTTTGGGTTGTGCAATGCCACGCCGTGTTCCAGCACCTCATCAACGACGTCCTCAGGGATATGCTGAGCCGGTGGATGTTCGTGTACCTGGACGACATCCTAGTGTACTCCTGGACGGAAGAAGACCACATCCTCCATGTGAGAGCCTTTCTCAAACGCCTGCTAGCCCACCAACTGTTCTGCAAATTGGAAAAGTGCGCCTTCCACCAGCGCTCCACCACGTTCCTGGGCTACACCATCTCGACTCAGGGCGTGGCCATGGATCCCCAGAAGGTGGAGGCTGTGACTCAGTGGCCCCAACTCATGAATCTTAAGCAGCTTTCTGGGGTTCACCAACTTCTACCGGCGTTTCATCCGGGGTTTCAGTTCAGTGGTAGCACCTCTCACGGCTCTCATTAAACCCACCAACCACCCTCGATCCTTCTGTCTTCCTCCATAGGCCCTCCTCGCCTTCCACCGACTCATCAAACTCTTCACGTCTGCTTCGATCCTGCATCACCCGGACCCAGCCCAGCTCTTCGTTGTTGAGGTGGACGTATTCGATGTGGGCGTGGGTGCCGTTCTTTCGCAACAAGGTCCAGACGGGAAGCTCCATCCGTGCTGCTTCTTTTCCCAGAAATTCTCTCCCACACAATGTTACGGGGTTGGGGACCGTGAGCTGCTGGCCATCAAGTGGGCTTTGGAAGAGTGGTGGCACTGGCTCCAGGGCAGTGTTGAGCCATTCCTGATCTGGACCGACCACCAGAACCTGATTCACATCCGCTCAACCAAGCAGCTCAACCCCCGACAGGCCAGGTGGGCTTTTTTCTTTGAGTCATTTGACTTTCTTCTGGCTTACCGCCCGGGATCTAAGAACACCAAAGCCGACGTCCTGTCTCGGCAGTTTTCCTCTTCTGCCCCAGACGCCGACGCCGAGACCATCCTGCCTGCTCAGCTGGGGGACTCCATCTGGAATGCACTGCCTGGAAACCGGCTCCTCCGGCAGCACCCTGGATGGCCGTCTGTATGTCCCTACCCATTGTCGCCAGGAGGCCTTGGTCTGGGTGCACTCTTCCCCTTTATCCGGACACCCTGGTCCGGATCGCACCCTGCACCTCCTCCAACGGGCCTTCTGGTGGCCATCTATGCGGTGGGATGCCCGGGAGTTTGCCTCCGCCTGCGAGACCTGCGCCAGGGCCAAGTCTTCCACCTCTTCACCTGCACGAAACCTTCTCCCTCTTCCGGTCCCCTGCCATCTCTGGTCGCACATCGGGTTGGACTTTGTTACGCGACTTCCTCTCGTCGATAACAAAGATACAATCCTCACCATCGTAGACTGCTTCTTCAAGGCGGTGCACCTTGTGGCCTTGTCTGGACTCCCCTCCGCCAAAACCACCACAGAGTTGGTTCTGGAGCATGTGGTTCGACTGCATGTCTGTGAAGATTCTGAGATTAAAGGGTAGGTGCTTCCTGTAGTCTGCAACCTTTCTTGCTGTCTTTTCATATTCCCATACCAACTTCAGGGTTTCTGCCCCGTAATGTGTGGAAATATGTCTATGTCTGTGGAAATATGTCTGCAGTCTTCGACTGCATGGGTTTCCGAAGGACGTCGTCTCGGGCAGAGGGCCCCAATTCATTGCCCAGTTTTGGAAGGCTTTCTGCCGCCTGATTGGGGCCACACACAGCCTCTCCTCCGGCTACCATCCCCAAACCAACGGTCAGGTGGAGCGAGCCAATCAACACCTCGGGTGCTTCCTGCGGTGCTTCGCCTCTACCGCTGTTAGAAAACACACTCCGCAGCTGGGTCAATCCCACACGCAACAAGGGAGTTCCGAACACACACTTTGTGTCTTTACACGCCTGACACCTGATGGGAGCAGCTTTTGGTTTCATGTCTTGACAAAGGACACAGTGCTTCAATGTTGCTGCTGCCTGCATGACTTTATGTAAATCAGCGTTTTTAATTTAGCTCTTTAATAATAATAATAATAATAATAATAATAAAGTGCCATATAGTCACTCTCACACAGGAAAAATGTACAGAAAACAAAAGTGCAAACTTCCATTATTGAGATCACGATTTCATGTGGAGCAAATGACCACTGGAGTCCATATATATCCATGATAAATAATATCACACTAATAATTCTCCAACTTCATTATTTGGCTCTGAGTAATGAAATACAGCATAAAATTATACAGAACACGAACACCAGCAAATATTTGAAAAGTCAGACATGGATATTTATTTACACTGAACCGTTGTGGGTCACAGCTGGAATGTACTAATAAAATAACTTAGCCGTCATCTCTCAGTTTGAAAACTGAAGTCAGTTTTGTTATGCATGACACAAATGATAGAAGAAGACTTTCAGTTGTGTAAATGTGAGTGAAAAACAAATAAGAAACATAATTACAAATAACTGCTCAGCCAAACAAACATCCAGACAGCGGGTTCCCCCAGTTTCTAATTTGGTCTTTTATTGACACAAATGATTTGTGCGACGCATATTAATTAGATGTTTAATTAAATATAAAAATAAAGCTGAGAAAGACATTTCACTAGTTTTTACTTGTGCTTGTGTAATTCGCAAATGCCAATGAGTGACATAAAGTAAAACCTTTTCTGTTACTGTATGTGACATGTTTAATTTAATCTAAGTTTGTGTAGTTTGGCTCAACTCTCCTTCTCTGCTTGTGTTTACACTGAGATATTGTTCCACGCCAGAGCACTGTTCTCCACCCGTCAGTCTATATATGATGTGATCCAACAACAGGCTGCCATCAAGCATCTTTCGCAGTGGGAGCTTCACTCTGTGTGCTTTTCAGTCTTCAGTTTAGGTGTTTCACTGAGCCTTAAACTCAAAACTTCCAAACGTTCACTAACACTCTGAGCTATTTGGTTGTAGAACTGACAACCATTTCCTATGGATATTTTTTTTCCTCTTTCAGCTTATCCAATTACTGGTCGCCACAGCAGATCACCAAGCTGCATATTAATTTGGCACAGATTTTTACACCGGATGTCCTTCCTGATGCAACCCCTCCGTATGTGGGGTTCATTTTGGACAGCTGTGTCAATGTCTAGTGTCATCAACATATGACCAGAGGGAGTCAGGCATCACACTGGCTTTCATTTTGAATGTATTAAAGTAGTGGGATTGTGATGTTCTCATAGATTACAGATCTGTTTTGTGACTCACTCTGAAAAGACAGATGTATTTTTACGTACATAAATAATAATAAAAAAAAGAATCTTCCCTGGAGCTGCTTTAATTTAGTGCATGCAAATAAAACAAGTGTGTCTGAGAAATGAAGAGATGAAGTGATAGAAAGGGTGAGTGATAGTGAGAGAGAGATGAGATGAGATGTGAAGGGGATACAGGTGCAGAAATGCCTCACTCTGATCTCTAATTCTCCATCTGGAACAAACACAGACTCTCCAATCCAAAAGCACAGAGCATGCCAAGCTCCAGCAGAACAAAGCCCAAAAACTTGTGATGAATTTACAGCCGGTCTGCCTGACAGAACAATCACTCAACGTCAATGTAACACAGAGTCCATATTTAAGCCATGGCAGCAGGGAAAGAGAGAAGGTGTGGGGAAAATTGTCAGAGGATAATTACACCTATTTACATTAACATAAGAATACAACATTGGGTTGGACGCTGCTCTCACTATTGTTACTGCTTTTATTTATAACACAGGAGACCCCGGGATGAGTGACTGTGGCAGGAATATTGAAATTATGAGATGAAAGTGCTGGCCACAGATCAATTTATAAGTGCAAAATAATGGCAGGTTTGCAGAAATCACAAGGTTTTTCTTTAATTTATAGTTGAACCAATCTGTTGATCAACGGAAAGAAAATGATTACATATTTTACATAACACTTTAGAGACTAGTATATCATTTTGAGAATTATGCTAATTTCCTATCTTGCAGAGAGTTATATAAGATGATGATACCACTGTTATGTTTGTATTTTAAATAAGAAACTATAGCCAACAGCTAAGTACGTACGTTTTCTAAGCATAAATGCATCAAATTGAGGGAAAAAATGAGCCTGGCTCTAACCAACATTCAAAAACCTTCCCTGCATTCAACTGTGTCCTGGGTAACAAATTGTATAATGACACTTTATCAGTCTAATTTCTACTGTATATCATCTTGTAACATCACATCAAATGTGACGCAGCAATATTTGTAAAGTATTTCAACTACAAAACAGGAACCATTGAAAAGTCTGGACATACAAGTTAATGAGCCACAATTATCTGATGTTTCCAGTATAACAGGCAGCATAGCAAGTTCTAGCCAGCATCTCTGGTGTGTGTATAAGCATCTGGTTATTCTGTAGCACCCTACTGCCATTTGGACACGAGCATAAGAATTTGTGGATGTCTTGTGTAGTGGCACTGCATCTGCCATGACACATTATTATTACATCTGTCCTGTTGCCTTAATGTGCTGCAGAGATTTAATCAACTGAAAAAGAAAGTTTTCATACGATGAATCATATTCATTTACATTTAACAGAATTCTTTACCGAGGTTCTGTCTTAACCACATTAACTGTTCATTTTGTAGTGCAGCTTTTAAACTTTTCAGTGAAGAGTTTGATTAAAATCATTTAGTTACATATTAAGCATCAATGTGTTACTATGCATTTGTGAGAATTTAGTTTTGTCACTACTTTTACCTTCACCGTGCACACTGCATTTGGCACAAGAATACACAGACAGGCAAAGTGCATTTTAAGGTCAGGAAACAGTGGTAGTGTTGCTCTGGTTGTTATAACCAGTAATTATAGGCTTCTGTGACTCTTGCTTGGTCTCAGCTGTCTCTCTCTTGCTTGCTCTGTCTCACTGTAGTAGTCTGTGTGCCACTGCGCCACTGCATACATGTACAAATAATCAGGAGGATTTTAACAAAACATTTCCATGATTTGTTTTGTGAAGCTT
Source organism: Ctenopoma kingsleyae (assembly GCA_032353495.1). Lineage (NCBI taxonomy): Eukaryota > Metazoa > Chordata > Actinopteri > Anabantiformes > Anabantidae > Ctenopoma > Ctenopoma kingsleyae. The sequence goes on along the minus strand of JAUBNQ010000010.1, from coordinate 9,857,115 downwards.
ACCCCCCACCCCCCACCCCCAACATGGCAACAGCATTTTAATGCAGTTAATTTTAGCTGTGTTTAAGGAGTGAAAAGGGTCAAAATAATGAAGAAAACGTAAGGTCTCTATGGTGTATGATGATCTCTCTGGCACAGCACCACATGCAGCTCTTAGGTCGCAATGCAGGTCTTGCCATTTGTATCATTAACAGCAGAAAAACTCCTCTTACACTCATATTAGGTGAGAATTTGTGTCCTGCTTGCTTTACAATGTGTTTTACCTGGTGCTTAATCTTCCAGGCTGTCTCAGGACTCCACAGTTGCCTCTCTTGCTGGTTAAAAATGTTTTAGCCAGTGTCCATATCTCATTTTCTCCATGCCGGTATCTTTACTGGTGATGAATCACCCTCATTCATGAATCAAACATTCACAAGTTTTATTTTATATTTCACCCTTGATGATAAAAACATAAATGCATGGCAAAAAGAGACACTCGGACACTCCTAAAGTTATGTTTTTAGGGTAAGTCCACCCAATCCTAACCCTTCATCACAGGTTATAGCCTTATTGTGTGTACACAAGTTGTGTCCAATGTCTGAACTAAATGTACTGAGTGATTCAAAAAAGAAATAATTAAAAAGAAAAAAAATATGTAAGAAAAAAAAACGTGAATTTTCTTTTCATATTTATCTTAACATTTATCACCTGACAATGTGATTAGGGAATCTGTGGTGTAAATGCTAAATCTAACTGACAAGAGAAAAAGCAAAAATATTTTCACAATTTTTTTTAATGCATCCATATTTATTTCTTTGTCTGAGCTTAATTAGTGGCTCAGGTCACAAATGAGGTCATACAAGTGCATGGCTTTATAATTGGAGGCAGACAGACTGTGACACTGCGGAAAACAGATTTTTCTTGGTCAAAAGACTGGTTAAATGAACTGCTGTGCCTGTTTAATCATAGTCAGGTGCAGGGACTGAATTAAGCAGGTGTGGAGGCTGATTGAGGCAGCAACTGAGGGTTATGGAGATGAAGTCGTGCTCTTCCTGTGACTTTGTTGCATATTAAAATAAGTTTTTCATAAACAGTACACAAACAGCCGGCTGCACATTTTGTATTTACAGATTGTTCAGATCTGATACTGAACGAAGAAAATACTGATGAGCAGGTTCACCACTGAATCAAAACATTAAAGCGGTTATAATCCACATTTTTAGATTTCAAATAGGTCAAGAAGTCACTCAAAGAATTAAACCTACATACAAATGTCACCCATTTCTGTAGGTTCTCATTAACTCAATGTCAGCTCACTGTTTTTGGTTGTAGAGCCCACAACGTTACTAGTTTGGTTCAGTCTTATATCTCATTTTTAGTGAAAGAGGACAGATAAACTTACTTAATGTTACCTGCCCAACACCAAACAGCTGCCAAAAGCCCCTTTTACACATACAGGCGGTTAATAGTACAATTTTAAGCTTTTCAATATTTAATATCCTAGCTGATAGAAAACAAAGATGGAAAGTGCTTAAAGTAGTGAACTTTCACAGCCCATCACATCTTAGAAGTTGTCATAACTCTGCCTAAGACACAAATTACTTTTGAGTCCATTTAACTTTTTTTGCACACTCTCTGGTTTGTTCATAAATGGGTTGCATAGCGCTTTAAGGGATAAACAAATGGAACAAAGAAGAGGAAAGAAAATTGTAGGTATAATTGCATCATTATTCTTTCTCCTAGTCTAGATTCCCCAGACAAGTCCAATAAATATTATGTTTCACAGTATCAATGTGTGTATTTTAAGCAACATTTAAGGTGTTTTCTATTGAGAATATATATGTTGCAGCAGATAAACAAGCTTGTCAGATAGCTTATCGAAGCAAAAACTGCACCTACTGTAATTGAGATAAGCTCCCCCGCTGCTGGTGTTTCCTCGAGTCATACACCCACCAAACAAGCCTGAATGAAAACAGCTTGCAGGGGTACATACAAAGACCCACAGACTTAAACGCTGGCATGCACACACAAACACACACTCACACACAAATACTGGGTTATGAAGCAGTTTTATATCACCCAGAGCTGTTTTAGTCCGCACTTGACTAAATGCAGCACTGAAGTCACTGGAGTGATACCTGGCCCACTCAGCTCTATTTTAACGCCTGTAGTCATCTCTTTGCGTGTGTGAGTTGAGTGTTAAAGCAGATTTCTCTGAAGATTAAGTTTACTTTGTGAATTTTCTTAAACAATGAAATTAGTCATTCTGAACTATTAAGCCCTTGTGCTTTTCCCATAATTCATGGTAACGGTGAAAAACATTTGCCTCAAAATACCTTTTCAAAATTGGCATTGGCATTCTTTGGCTTTTAACTGGCTTCACACTGTTCTTTCTTTGTCAGCGACAAAGTTTCCTAGTTTGCTATATCAAAAGAATTTATATTTATAAAAAAGAATTTGTTGATGACATGCACAGCACAGTGTACATCATGGCACTACTTCATAACACAACATGCCTCAAAACTTATTAGACCTTATCAGACCTTCTTGCAGTATGACATGATGTGAACCTGCCATTAAACTGTATTTTTACAGCAAAGCAAAAAATATATTTTAAATGTTTAATTTAATACACAGCGCTGTGACTTTAGGTCTCATAGGTAAATCAGTGGCAAAACTAAATATAATATAATGCCAGATTAAACATGAATGACTGAAACACAATTTTTGCTTAAATTGAATTCATATTTTTTTCTTTTTGTTCACTGTAACTTTGCTAGTTATTGAAATACATATTAATTAGGCTAAATGTACGGTGGTCCTGAGAACTCAACACAGTACAACTTAAGAAAACACACTGAGAACACATCTGTACCAATCTGACAATACAGACAGTATATTTTATTTTATTTATAAATATATTTATTAGATCTTTTTTCTTTCCATACTTACTGTATTTACATATTAGTCATGATGTTAGTGACTATAATAATATTGACAGTAATAATAATAATAAGTAAATAAATGAAAAGAAGATAAACGAAAATAGGATATAACAGTAATATCTGTAATAAAATAGGACTAGTAGTAGTAACAAGTAATTATTGCTCTCAAACTAAACTCTACAGCTACATAATTATTCAGATATAGCATATAGGATGTGAGACAGATTATGAGATAAAGATGGGACCTGGTGCTTTCCCCATAAAAAGCATGAGAGCCTTTTTGGTTGGCCCACACCCCAAAGTGTCTGCCACCCCTGGCTGAAAGCATTTGTATAGGGTACAGTAGTCTGAGAAGGACATTCATTTTCAATGTCTATTGCAGGCATTTAAAAACCATGTAGGTACAAGCATTAAAGAATGCTAAACATACCAAAATCAAACATGGAAACCCCACAACTACAATGAGCTCATTTCTGCATTTGGTGAGCTCTTCAAATAAATGCCTCATTTGCCTCATCTTACTCAGTTTCTTTGTTTGGCAAATTGTTTCAATTTCTATGTGCAAAAAAAAATTTACTTAAAATTGGTATTTTGGACACATCCAAATATCTCTTTGCTTAATAAGCAGCTCTTAGTGTCTGAGGAATGAATCAAAGTTAATGAAGTGTCCCAAAGTGTTTTCTGATTTGATTCCAAGTGCTGGATCCAACACAGTATCCATCCATCAATCCACCCACCCAGCCATGCATGCAAGTTTGTAATGGCAGGCGAATAACTCAAAAATACATAGCATTCATTGGTGAATGTGAGGCTGGGCTTTTAGCATATTTTTGCAATGTTTTTCAAATCATTTCCATTAGCACTGAGATAGAATTCCTGTACTTTTTTTTCCTTTATAAATATGTTTATTCATACCCATTCTGGTTAATGAACATACAGTATGTCAAGTTTACCAGAAGAGCTCAAGCTATATACAGTCATTCTGACTTCAACAACACAATACTCCTACTCCTACTTCTCCACTTTGTAATATAACTTCACCTATACAATGGAAAAAGAATCAGTGAACTAATTAAAATGTCCTGGTTTTCTGCATCAATTGGTCATAAAGTGTGATCAGATTTTTCAAGATCACGGTAAGGAAATCCAGACCACTTTGATCTAACCTCATAAAACACAACACACCCGTTAAACATACAAAATGATGTTGGAAGATTAAGTAAATCAGATTTTTTGCTTGCTTTAGCAGTGGATTAGACTTGCACAAAGTACAGAAGGAACCAGAAGGACCTTTGCACCATTCTTTGATCAGTTACTTCAGCTGAGCCATTATGTTAGGACATCTGGTGTGAACGTCTCTTAAGATTGTTCCACAGCATCTCTGTTGGGTTGAGGTCTGGGCTCTGACTAGGCTACTCCAAAAGCAGCAGTTCTTGGCCCCTCTGTTTGTGTGAGTCTGTTTAAGCCATGTTTTACTGCTCTTCTGGTATAAAGTGCTTGTGCATAGATAGGAGACAGGTAAAAATATTTTGCCTTTAACCGTTTACCACATAAATTTTAACACAGTATCTGAATAGTCATTTACAGTGGAGAGTGGGGGAGAAGTGTCTGAGTCTGACGAAAAGGAAGGAAGGGGGTGAAATGTACTATAACCAGAGGCTAAAGCAAGAAGAGCAGGTGAGGGAGAAAAATAACAGAAAATGGTGTTGTCCACGGAAATGCAGAGAGCAAGAGAAACTGTGATGAGAGAAAGAGAGGATGAACGGTGAGAATGACGAGGGAAACAGTGGAGGAAGAGAGTGAAAAACATTTCTTTTCTTTCTGTCATTGCAATTGGCAAAATAATGCTGAATCTAAAAATTAACTACAAATGTCTAGAAATGTTAGTATGCTTTTGCTCTGCGATACATGGTATTCAGGATATTGGGCTGGTAAAATATATCACCTTTAAAATGGAAAACACATTAGAAAACACACAATCCTGCATCATCATTAGACTGAGAATGAGAGAGCAAGGAGTGGAGATATGAATCTTTCTTAGCTATCCGGAGCATCTGGAAGCTGATAGGCCTGAAAAAGGTTAATTAGATTTAGTCTGGTCATATTCATTACAGAGCAGCATAAAAATGATTCATAACGATTTAGTCTAATGTATCTGCAGTTACTTTATTATAAGTTTGATAAGAATTGAAAGAGAAGAGAAGGAGAGAACAGGTGAAGAGAAGCTAGACAAGTTATAATTGGAAATGAGAAATTGAAAGAAAAGCAAGGATGAGAAAGTGGAGACAAACGTACATGATCATTTGTTACCTTGGTGACATTTCCCTATATGCACACGTTACGCTACTTAGTTTATGTTGACATTACTGGGAAATTCAGAAAGTAGACTGGAACTGGATGCATATTCTGTTCCTTAATCAAATTAATTGAATCATCTTGTCCACAAAGAAATAAAGATTAAAAACAACACCTTCACAACATAACACTGCTGAGTTTCTCCATTTGCTCAATATTCTCATCATATTAAACACTTTGCCATCAGTTGCAGCAGAAATGTTTGAGAATTATTGTGCAACACGGTCATTTTTCGTAACACCTCATGTTCAAATTTGCAGCCATCTTTTCTTGCCATAAGATGTCAGAGCCTGAGAAAGCGGTGATGGATTGAGAGACAGAGTTGCAGTGCTGTGCCAGACTTGTACAACTGGAACGACCACTGTGCTGGAGCGCCAAGATGTGGCGTCTGGGGGTGGATGGACAAACAAGACAGAAATTAATGTGACAGTGCACCTGCAGTAATCATGGTGGGTGATCTTAGAGGTGTGCCAGGTACTTGTGTGATCTAAAACACATCACTTGTAAAGGATAATATGCTTTTCCTCTAAACGTGTAATGTCTGAGTAGCAACATACCTTTTATTTAAACTGTCATATTTGTAAGTTTTCAAATATATAATCAGATGAACATATTGCATCCATGGTACTAAAAGAGTCTACTGCCATGCCAGCAGCTCTGTGAGGGTGTACTAAATGGAACAACTAGCACAGGAACATGCTGTCATGTTATCCATCTTCTTAGCATAACAATTTCATGGCAACCATGTCACATTCTGTCCAGTTCCTCTCTTCTGTCTCTACTACGACTGCTGAGGTGGCTGCCACCTATATAACTGTAATTGACGTGGAATTAC
>JAUBNQ010000010.1:9810067-9822621 GCA_032353495.1 Ctenopoma kingsleyae | reverse complement strand
TGTGAATTTCTATCACATTTTTTAGAGATGTCTCTTCTATCCTGTCTGTTCCCTGCCTCTCTTCTCCTCTTGTCCTCTGCTCTTTTTTTGCCAGCTATTTCCCAGCCTACACAAATATAAGTGCTGTGTTGATATTCACAACGGATTTGTTCTCTATTGTTTTATTTCCTCTGTAAACCACTTTTGAACAAATGTGCTTTGTTACAACGGCTGTCTCCTCTCTCATGTGTAATTCCATTCCCTCTGGGTGACACCAGATGCCTGAGCATGAATTCAAATCATTTGCAGACCGATTACTTGTCATATAACTGAAGTGAGAGATCTTTCTGGATAAATCCCACTGTTAGAACAGTTTAAGCCTCACCTCCTCCTCCTTTCCCTCATTTTCTTTCTCCCCCTTCTCTTTATCTGATGTCTTATATTAGCCTGAATCCATCTGACTGATGGCGGCAGCCACAGATGACTTCTGTGCACATACTGCACTGTATAGAGGAAAATAGATTAGACAACAGAGGGAAGGATGCATTCTTACTCACTGAGAGCAACTTTAAAACATCAAAATCTCATTACGACAAAGTTGATTTTATAAGAATTGCTCCATGAAGAACCCATTGATTAAAAAGAGAGAAAGCTAGTCAGAACACTGATTATTTGTCCATCTCATTGAGCATGGGAAATAAATGTAAGAATAAAATATCACAATTCTTGCAGCTTCAGTTAAGAATTATAAAAAAAGTTACTTAATTTACATACTTGCATTAATTTTACAGATCATAATCAGCATGAAATGAGCTTGTGATTTACTAAGGCAGAAGCATCACGCATCCCGATACTAGAAATGCTCAAATTGTGAGTGGAGTGAGTAAGAGAGAGCTGTAAACGTCCAATAAGACGATACAACAAATTAAAATAGAGAGATACTTGATGCTTGTTTCAGTAACCAGATCAGATCATGACCAATATTGGAACATCTTGTGCCTCTGTGCAATATGTTTCTATGCAATATTTTTTTATTCTGATTCTTATTTTTCCCCGTGTTTCTTTTTATACATTTATTATACCTTGTGGACTTTCTCTGCTGCTCTTATCCTTGTACTGCCGTAACAATGCAAATTTCCCACTTGTGGGACTAATAAAGATTTATCTTATCTTATTTTATCTTTTATAGCATCTGTCCTCTGTACATCACCACATTGAATTAGAAATGAAACACAAAATGTGAGTGAAGTCAAGACTTTCAGCTTTAATTCAAGGGATATGATAAAAGGGTGGCATTAACCATTCAGTAATTGCAGCCATCTTCATGCACACACACACACACACACACACACACACACAATTTGGAGCTCATAAATAATGGAATACATGGCTAACAAGCAGTTGATGGCCAGGTGTGGCCTGTTCCCTCATTGCTCCATGAGTATCAAGAAGATAAAAGGTGGTTTTGAATATCTGGAACATTCTTGAAAAAAGAAATTAACTTGCAGCTTAGCAACATTAAAAGGCCTGGAAGACCACAGACGACAACTAAAGTGAATGACCACAGAATTCTGTCCCTTTCACAGCATCTAGTCAAGTGCAGAACACTGTTGAGGAGGTAAGCACATCATTGTCAAAGTCTACAGTCAAAAGATGGCTTTAAGATTGTAAATACAGATGCTTCACAACAAGGTAACAACACTGGTAACACTGAAGAACAGAAATGCCAGATTAGACTTTTTAAGGGAAGAAACTGACTTCAGGCAGTCATTGACTGCACAGGATCAGTCTTGACTTCATACACACCACATTTGTGTGACATTTAAAATTCAATGTGGTGGGGTACAGAGACCAAATGCCAAAAAAACCTCATTGTTCCAATATTTTTGAACCTGACTGCACGCAGAAAACCAGAAAATCGCAAAGGATTTTTTCTTGCAACTATTAGAAACTAAATTCATAATCATCTCCAACATGGCTGCCAGGTTGCGTGTTAGGTTGTATGAACCCTTCAGGACAGAATTCAGTATTTCCATGAATAAATCACATCCACCTTCACTGTCTGTTCAACTTTATGCCTGAATCTGTGTCCTGAATCAAATTTACTTTTACATGCATATTTCCTTTTGTCTCTTCCTCTGTTGGGCTTACATAATGCAATACCTAACATATTTCACCAACAGTGAGGTGTGTGTGTGTGTGTGTTGGAAAGATGTCTTTGGAAATTTTCTATGGTCAACAAGGGAAATGGGGACAGGCGGAGGAATAGAGCAGGATGTTCACTTCTTTCAAAGCTATGAAAGGCATGCAAAAACACACTGATACACACAACATCATCCATTCACTCAAACATGTTACTGCACTGACATGCCTCACACATCACACACAGTCCAATACACACAGTCCTTTTTTTATACACACTTGCTGCTTCCATGACAGGCTTCACAAAAGGGAAAAATACACACCTTCAGCGCACAGTGAGTGTTCATCAAGCACACATACAAAGCTGAATATGGCCGTGCATGCACACACACAGGCAGAGTGAATATAGTCTGTGGGCCAGTGACAAGCGTGCTGTAACACACTGAGACTAGACGAAGGAAAGGGAAGGGGTGTGTTCTAAATGCAGATGAGAGCTGACAAGTCCCCCCACAGGCTTTCAACAACACAACCCACCCAACACAGCAGTCGGCTCAGAGTGTGTGTAGATTTTTATGTGTGTGTGTGTGTGTGTTTGTAAGCATATCAGGAAGAAAGAAACACAGTAACATGAAGGTAAAAGCAAAAGGAAGAGGAGAGAAACTGGGAGTCAGACACTGGGAGGAAATTGACAGTCTCAGGCAAAAGGAAAGTCACAGAGAACAGTGGGACACTTTTGATAATTTTTTTAGTAATTGTCTCATTATAGTGTAGATTTTATTGGTGTTGGTGGAGTTCACCAGAGTGGAGTTCTTTCCTTATTTGTAATGATTCCTAACAAGGTGTTGTATACTACTGACATCTGTATCTGATGCATGTCTGCTGAATTATTTCACACTGAAAACTTTTAACCATTAGATTGCACTTAAATCTTGGGTTCACCCCAAATGTAGGTTTCCTACAATAAGACTAGACATATTAATTCAATAAATATAAAACAGAAAACCAGACTCATTTCAGAAGTTGCTTGCACAGCATCCAATAAATTTACACTAAGTAATGACAGTAGAACTGGGCGGTGATGGAGGCAGTATGCAGTGAGCTCAGTCACATGGATGATCAGCAGATGGACCTTTTTATTTACATGTTTAAATGTGATCTGTGAATAAAATTTTCAGCTTCACCAGATTATCTAAACTAGTTAAGTGAAAACATTTACTACCAAAGTTATCTCAAGCTTCTTGTCTGTGTCTACACAAGTCTTGTCTTCTGTTAGCATCCCCATTCTGACCCTCCCCCATGTGACGAGACTGGTTGATTTCAGGTTGAATTCTATTGGCTGGTGAATTTTGACAGGGTCACTACAGTTCATCCCTACAGAAAAGCCAAGCATGAGCAGCAGAGCGCGCAGGAGCAGCTGAGTGCAAGGAGAAAGGTTTGAGCAGGAAATCTGTGCGGGTAACAGTAAATCTGAGAGCACTATAAAAGTTTTGAACGGGAACGGACCTAATTTGAGTGCGGGTAGGGCTTCATCTCTGCTGCAGCTGCCAATTTTTCTCCTTTTATTTGTCCATATATTCCATATGCTGTAGAGTTCAGTAATCTAAAACAAACAGCACGTTTGAGTATGATGTGACACTTTTCATGGTTCCTCTTTAATCTCTTGTGATTGAACTGACAGCCAGATCAAACAGAAGACTGTTTCCTCTCTCTGTCTATTTATTTTTGTGTTTCTGTCTCTTTCTCACACTCTACTAATTACCGTCCTCTTCCATGGGTATGTTGTCCTTAATTTATGAGATTGTCTTCCCTTTCCCCCCTCAGTTTTACACTCATACACCCACACTCACAGAGGCACATCTGTCTCTAACCCTTGTTCGCTCCCTCCATCTGCCTCTGCCCGTGGCTTGGCTCAGGGCTTAGACACACAAACCTACTTATTATTTATATACGTGATTATCTCACAGTTAAGATGCAGAATGTTGATGTGTCGTTGTCCCTGAACCTGCCCTGATCTGATCCTGTGACTCCTCTTCTTTCCGTGGTAAAGTACAACCTGTAGGGACAGAAAAGTTATGTTTACTTTAATAACATTATTATGTAACATTGTAACATGTACAATTTTGAGAAAAGGTAAAGATAGAATGAAACATTCATTTTCATGTGGAGATTAAATTAGATTATTAAAATAACAAAATATATACAGACAGCAGTAATATTAACATTTAAAGCTCATTTCAAACCGCTTATGTTATAAAAGAAAATCTCAGTACATTAAATTCTTAGAAATAAACTTTAATTTTGCAATTGCTCTTGATATTTCTACATAGCTTATATCTTTATATGATGTTTGCATTGTTCTGTAAATATGGAAAATCCTTTCTCCTAAAATATGATTGTGTTCTGATCAAACATATTTTCTGAATGACTGAAGTGCTTCAATTATTAACATTGAGCTAGTCGCAAGAAGGTGGTTAGAGTGCATGGTAGCTGTAGTTGTCAAACTGCAGACCCAGGTCGACTCCAGAGTTGGTCAGGTTTAGGCAAGAAATAAATAAATAAAAATACATGATACCACATCTAATACAGCTGGTCCAAATGTAATTTGTGATATTCCAATTATTGTCTAAAATTATGCAATTTAGAAATTTTCTTTTCTATGGACACAATAACTACTGTTAAATTTGTACCTACATTTTCTTAATGTAAACACATAGATCACATCTTCTGAATTGAATGAATGTCCGTCATCAAGCTGAAATAATCACAAAGAGCAGTTTTTCACACGGTCATACACAGCTGTAATTTTCTCCAACACTGAATCTGGCTTTGATCACAAACACTATAATCATCTTTTAGCATAATGGAAGAACATAGGCTCCGCTGTGCTCCCATAACTCATTTACTGTAGATTACTATCACTTGGATAATGTCATACAGTGAGATCTTACTGTGTGTTCAAGTCCTGGTACTCTGACTAATGAAGGTAATTTGGTTCTCATTCATATTCTGATAGTGATTGTGTCCGCTTTTGAATGGCTCTGTGTCTCATGATGGTAAATTACAAGAGATGAGACGACTGCTTTGCCACCGCAGAGCCAGGATCATGACTCATTTAGATTCAGATTTGGCGTCTGGAAGTCTGATTTTGATTGATGATTGCCTCGTTTCCTCATTTATGAAAATTGGCCACGGCTGGTCAAAGATATTTGATTCAAGCAGGATCACACTTCAGTGCTCAGAAAACATTTAAATCTTCACAGATCAGTGATTTTCAATCCCGAACTCACTAAACAAGGCTCGTTTGAGCTCCTTTGCAGGATTTCAGTGAGACTGATGCACATTGTTATACAGGAAGCCATTCTTTGGGAGGTCTGCCCTGGTTTTAATTGTAGCTATGTAATTAGAGGCTGTTTATAACCGGGATATCGAGTGAATGCAGTTAATCTCTGCTGTGATGCTACAACAGTGTTTGAAACATGTATAGACTACACAATGCAGTAAATGGGATTTATTGTTTAAAAGCCAACACAATGGCAACAACACAAACAAATATGATCAATGTCAATATGTATTTTGGAAACAGTGGGAAATGGCAGCTCTGATAAAAGAGCAATTTAAGCTTCCTCATGGTTTTGAGTATGTAAATGAATCAAAACTTTCTAAACATAATACTATATAACATAATTTGTACTGTATTTGATGACCATAAGATGCAGTGATAACTAGTATACACTGCAGTTTAGACCCTATATAATATGGAGGTATTATTAACCTTTAAGCTTGTTTTCTTACACTTTTTCCTGTTGTGAAAGTTCACAATAAAAAATAAATCCTGATCCTTTTAAATTAATTTGTTTCTCCCAAAATGTGTCTGTATTTCTCCAAAAAGGTTTCTTCATCTTTGCAAAGATGTTTCAAGAATGGTGTTTAGTTTGTTATCTACAAAATCAACTTGTAAATAAGACTTATTAATAAGTTTGTGGAGAATCTCAGTCATAGGGCATTAATAAGGACTAAGTCAAAAGTAGCCTTTCAGTAACCTTTTCTTCAGATCAGACATTTTCGTAGCTGCTGAATGTAATAATTTTCCTGAATAGTTTTCACAATTTGTGCTAAGCTAGGCTAAGTGTGTCCTAGACTGATCTCTCTAATAAAGTCCATTGTTGTAATGTGAAAATCGTTAAATATTTTCATGGTGTCAAACCATTGGACTTATTATCACCAGGTTCTGAAAGCACTTAGACTGAGGTGTACAATGGTGTATAAACCTGTTCTGCTCCTTTAAGCACTCTATACCCTCAAGCATGAGTGCCTCACCCCGAAACCTATACACAGCTAAAACAGGAAATACTACTACTAATAACATGTCACTCAGATGTGCTGCACACAGCTGCAAAAAGTCCCACTGGGGGCATGTATTGTTCTACCAAAATTACAAAAATAAATCACTTGCCACTAATTGTAATGGCCCTGACCCTGATCCCAAGAAGATTAATAAACAAAATGCAACTGCCACAATTCAAGTACTATGTCGTCATTTCAGGTTGCATCAGAATTATATCTCCTTTGCTACAGACAGCATACTCTTAAGTTCTCAGGGTGCCAGAGGCAAAATTCAGGGCAAGGAAGCCTTCTCTTTCTCAGTGTAATCCTGATGTATGTGGAACATGCACAAGTGTTTATCTTATAACCCTGTGAACACTTCAGTAGCAAATATTTATAAAAATGAGTTACAAGATCCCTTTCTAAAAACAGTGTCCCCATTACTGAATTATTTGTCAATAGTTTCCATAGGGCCTGTTTTTATTTCTTTCCTCTTCTGTAATTTTGGTAAATTGATGCACTCTTGCTATTTGCTGTGTGTAATAATCTTGCTGCGTCAGGATCACTCTATCACAGTTTACCTTATTAGTTTTTTAGGTATTAGTCAAATTTGTGTATCTGTGCTTTACTACTGTGTGGGCAGGTGAGTTAGTGTGCAATCCAACCCAGGTGGGTCTTTCATTTCTTGGCTGTCAGCATAATTAAAATCTGCTGTTTTCCATGAGGGGAAAAAAAATCATTATTGTATTAAGACAGGGGATGAAACAATTAGGCCAACAATTCATTTGTGAGTCGATGAAAGGCACTTTATTGCCTGTAATGAGTTAGGTTGCGTCCTTGAAAGAACACTGAGTGAGATTATTGACCTCGAGCTTTAACAGGGAGTGGACGATGAAAGAAAGGCTAAAAGAAAGAAACAGGATACATAAGAGGAAATGTGGAAAAACATGAAGACAGATTAAAATGTTGGAACTTAAAAATGAACAATCAAACTGATGAGGGTCCATAAAGGTCTCGTCTTTCTCACCTAAAAACATTAGAAAAAACCATCACACACCACCCAAGCTATGTAGAAATACTGTCCAATGTTATAGCTTAGCTTAAACTATACAACACTAATTACTGAGAGAAGTTAGTAAAATGATCGCAGGCCTCTGTGCTGACATTTATTATTGTGACTCTGGTGTACATGGTGGTTAAAAGAGTCTTTTGGGATTTGCACAATACTTCTGGAGTTAGTGAGTGAGTCTCGTCAAGCGTTGTCATGTATTGACTTTTTTTGGTTTCCTCTCATCTCCAATGAGAGGTGATAGAAAAACAAGCTACAGGTACATAATGCTGTCAATTTATGCTGTTTTTTTATTGCAATATTTCTTAAAATCACTGCTGGGGCATGGTAAGGGTCAGAAATGTTTAATCTACTCCATTTACTGAATTACAAGTACAAATACAGTGAACATAGCTTTCAGTGATTTTGAAATTTAAGTTCACAATAAAGTCTCAAACTCATGCCATTGATCTTTTCTGTCTCTTTCATTCTGACAAATAAATGTAGAATATAGCTCCATCACAGCAGGAAAGATGTTTCACCAGTATATGTGAATAAGTGTCAGTGCACAGTTATTTAAGTGGCACAGTGGTACCTACATTAGACATAAATATTTTATTTCTGTACAGAAAACACACAGTCTGCAGTAAGATTATGGTCAGGTTTAGACCAGGTTCCAACCGTTTCTCTCTTGAAGCATTAGTGCAATAATACATCAGATATAAAGTTCTGCATTACTGCTGCTTTAAAAGAACAATTAAAACCAATAAAATACTAATTGCATAAGAGGCCGTGGGCATTCAAAGGCAATAAAGACAACAATAAAACAACAGTTGCATTCAATATTTGATTGAAATGACAATGAAAATTAGGACAATTATGCTGCCTGTTCTGATGGAGTGGGTAATGTACAACTTGTTTCTGACCACCTGGCAGTAAATGCTTTCTCTTAAGCACCCAGTCTGGTTTCTGAAAGGGCTGAGGCTAAACCATGCACAGGATGACTAAAGTACTCAGAGCTCCTTACATCTTTACCCAAAGAGTTATGAAGCTCATGGAGTTGTGGTTTTTCCACTCCTGCGGCCTTTGATGGAGTATGAGGGACACCTCATACTATCCACATGCTTCTAATGCCTCCAGCAAAGATATGCTCTGAGAGTTCAGCTCTGTTTTGTGAGGATATGTCACAGTACACTGTCTCTGTTGAACATTTCTCAGGATACAACTGGTGTTGACAAATCAAGAGGGGAATGTGTGCAATGAATACAAAGCACATCAAATGTTATCATTTAAATGATGTCTCTTTGCTAGCAGTGGATCCAGATGTTATTATGGAGCCCAGAGTAAAAGATCAGAGAAGAGATACAGTATCTTTTATTAAGTTAACGCAGATGACCTTTTTAAGTTTGTACACAACTAATTTACACCCACAAATATGATTGACAGATACGATAAAAAATGTCACAGTCATGTCAGACACAAAGTCTTTATTTACTTCAATCTTTAAATACATTGCACTGATTTTTGGTTTCGGTTGGCTTAATACACCTTGTTTCTGTTTCTGCTGCAAACTACTCACGCTAGTTTATAGCCATACTCTACAACAAACAACCTAGTTGGCCGACTTGCTGACTGGAGGTGGATATTACTAATCACACTGATACAAACTGTTTTGTTCAGTTCAGACATGCAGTCCCTGCCTATGTACTTCATTCATGTTTCCTAGACTTTTTCAATTGTATCAAGATAATAGACATGATGTTTTGTTTGACTGTTACATTATGTATGATTGGAGAACATGTTGTATGTGTACATGTAACTGTGATTTGGAACTGTCTTAGAGCCATGGCAAACCAAGCTGACAGTTGGCCTATGCCAGGGCATCAGCGGGCATCTGTTGGCCTAATGTCCGTGTTGTGTCCCGCACTGTTGGCACTATAAATAACTATAAATCTCAGTGAAGCCACAGGGAGCTGCAGATCTAGGTGTTAATTCATTGCTATGAGCAACTGTATCCCCTATTGCTGGTTTGAATAAGCTGTAAACCTGGGAAGTAACATAGTCTGTATCACAGCTACACTAACAACAATGAGGAGAACCAATGCCAAAAGCTCAGTGACAGTGATAATTCTGTCCAGTTCAGTTCAACTCCTGTGCTATTCCCAGTGAGATTTATTTCAATCTATAAAATTCCTTTTGGCTCCTGAACAGGCCCTGCATGGCCTAAAGAAAAGTTTAGATAAACCAAACTGTGATCGGACTAAGGGTTAAAAGGAGATGGCAGAAAGGGAAAGTCAAGAGAAAGGAGGAAAAGGATAAGGGAGGAAAGAATAAAATGAATCACTGGTGACTCGTTCATCCATTTGAGGGAATAGTGATCGATAGACGGTTGGATGAATTAATGGGAAAGAGAAAGAGGTGAACAGGGAACCCATACACACCTGCAGGGTCATTGATTGGTGCACCGTAAGTGGCTCTCAGTGTGTGATTGGTCCTGCTGTGCGAGACATACCCCGTTTATCTTGACAGTGGATTGTGTGGGTGGGTGAACATGTCTCCATGTGTGGTTGGAAATAGTTTTTGGTGTTGTTAGACCATGCTGTGTGTGCAGATAGCAGCCAAATCTTGATAAGTACCGAGCGAAAGAGAGCGCCACAGAGCGCCACAGAGCAATTATTCAGAATGCCTCAAAGGCGAGACAAAGGGAGGGAGGAGGGAGAAGGGGCTGGAAAGATGAGCGGAGGCCGGAAGACTTGGCAAAAGAGGGATGAAGGTGAGATAGAAAGAAAATGAGTAAGACAGGCGAAGAAGAACGAGAAAGTATATTGTAAATTGGAAGAGGCAAGTTGAAATGGAATAAATGACAGGGGTAAGAGAAAAGAGGTGGATGAAGGAGGATAAGGGCAAGTAAAACAGATAGAAACCATGTTTGAAAAAGAAAACAGAGATTAGTATGTCTGTCAGTTAAAATGATGAACCCTTGCTTTCTGTTTCTCTTCTATTTCCTAGGTCTTATGGTTACCGCTTCTCATCTTGTCTGCCCCTTCTTAGTCTTTACCTCTTTCACCCACTGTCTATCATTCTCACTCCCCCTGCCTTTTCCCCTCTGTCAGTCCCCTCGATAGGAAAGTGAATCGGACCATGAAGAAGGCAGGCGCTGTGAAAAAAGTCTGGATCAAAACTTCAGGGAAAAAAAGTGTGAAACTGGGATCATAAGTGTCGGTAGGTTCTCTGAGGAACCCCAGAGAACGATGAGTATATTTGATTATGGTCATGATGCTTTCCGCCACTTTACCTTCTGAAGTCAGACTTAACTGTTAGGACTGATTCTCTGTATTTTTGTTATATCAACATAAAGACAGTAAAATTTCTTCAGAATTATTGAAAAAGGGAAACCCTGCTATCATGGTGAAAAATAAACACTTGATTGAGTGGGAAACTAACTCCCACTTGCTAAACACAATGTTTGTTACAGTGTAAAACTGGAGAAATTAGATATATCTCACTGCAGCTTTTTATCACTGAAGTGTTAAATTACTTTTGTGGCTTAATTCAGGTTTTATTCAAATACCCTACAGCCTTACACGAATCACACATTCAACCTATGTGATTTAAGAGCCTGTGAGACCAATTTTTAGTTTTTGCAGCACCACCATTGCTGAGCGACTGTGTGTGTTTGTATGTGTTTGAATGGGTGAATGAGAAGCAGTGTAAAGTGCTTTGAGAAGTGTCATAAAAATTCAGGTCACACATATTCCTTAAATAGCTCGTAATTGATATTTCAGTTTTTAATATACATTTTTGTAGTCCCTGTTCTCTCTTCTTTACTTGGTGTATTTTGTAGGTTTCCCTGTTCTGTCTTAGCCTTACAGCTTGTTCCCTGAAACATGCTCATTTCAATTTGTTGCCAGCGTTGACTTTCTGTCTCTCCTATCCATTTTTGTTTTTACTTCATTTGCTCTCAAAGTGTTTGGCAGCATCTTTTCATTCAGTGCATATTCTCTCGCTTCATGAATTCTTTATCCTTGTTCCCCCCATTTCTTCTCCTTTCTGTTATTTTTCTTTATGTCTTTTTCTGTGTCCCCAGGTCTAGATCACTTAGCTAGAGTGTATTTTTTCCCAACCAGAATCTGAATTCAGTCAAGCTTGACCTCGAAGTGGGGAGCCTTCAACTTGAGAAATGTGTGCAAGCAAACTTTTAGTCACATACTTAGGCATGTCCACACACAAACAGAAATACACCATAAACTACACAAGTTTTCCTTTTTTTTCTTGTAGAACATTTGATATGTGCAGTTACAAACTTAAAAATGGCCTGTACTGCACGCCATATGAGTCATTCTCCTCCCTGTTTATCTGCCATTAAAATACAGTTTCCACTTGCGGTTACAACTCTAAATAATATGGTATTGAGTATCAATATGGTATGTCATTTTACAATATTAAACATGACATTGTCATGATCATTGCATTTCAGATTTACTTACCCCAATAATTTTATATTCAGTGTAAGAAATCAAATACTGTGGGATACTGATATTTTATTTACATTCCCAATAACACTTTAAACTGTTGACGTGAAGAAAAAAAAAAACATGGCATCAATATTTCTTTTTTTACTACTTCCTGACTTCCTTATCTACAGTAAGAGGCATGTATCCCCAAGCCTATTAGAGCTGATGAAAATATAAATAATTACAGATGGTGCCATAATTATATTTTCATTTTAAAACAGGCCCAGACTCAGTAAGTTTGTACAACAGTTGGGCATTGTAGTTTTTACAAAACTTTACCCAAACAGGTGGCAATAAAGCACTGGGGAACTATTTTAAGTATTTTTTTTATTGTGGACTAATTAAAATTAATAACACCAGGTTGGTTTATGCAGCACTGACCTCTTTATGTGGCAAGTGCAGACTGTCCTTTTGTACAAGTCTGTCTGTCGTTTGAGCCACCTTGTTATTATGGCCAACCATAACCAGTAATACACCTCTAGTGGGTGTAAGAATTGACATGATTAAAAGAGAGAGTTGAATCATGTAATATTTAGAACCACAAAGTC
>JAUBNQ010000010.1:9741757-9751873 GCA_032353495.1 Ctenopoma kingsleyae | reverse complement strand
CTCTCCCATTGAAACTAAGTCTCTTTCTTATTGTGGAATCATAAACACTGACCTTAACTGAGGCCAGTGAGGTCTGCAGTTCTTTAGATGTTGTTCAGTTGTTATGACCTCATGGATGAGTTGTCATTATGCTCTTGGGGTAATTTTTGTAGGCCGGTCACCCATGGTTCGCCACTGTTCCAAGTTTTCTCTGTTTGTGGATAAAATGGCTCTCACCGTGGTTCACTGGAGTCCTAACCTTTTCCAGACTTATACATGTCACTGACTTAGTTTATCATCTGTTCGTGAATTCCTTTAGCTCACAGCATGATGTGTTACTTTTTGACATCTTTTAGTCTGCTTCATTTTGTCAGACAGCTTCTATTAAGTGATTTCTTGATTGAGCAGGTCTGGCAGTAATCAGGCCTGGGTGTGCCAGGTGAATCTGAACTAAAGACAATGTGAAAGAATCATTGACAAGACTCAAACACTTGAATGTAGTTGTTGCCGCTATCAATATTTTTTTCCACCCTTGACATAATCATATCAAATGCTGTTCGTGAGCTTTGTTTTTTCTACAGTGGCCATTTAATGCATTTATATTCTCTAATGACACACTTGATTGATCCCCTTGGGGAAATTGTTGTTGGACTAAAGCAGCAGATGACAACACTATTACAGGGTTCTCGTGTCTTCATTACTCAAAAAATGTGAGAAAAATTGAGAATGTGAGAAAAAGACATAACAGCTATTTTTTATTATATTTTTAAATTATAATTAAATCCCACAATCATTTCATGGAAACATACTTGTTGACAGAGACAGGACAGGAAGTTAAGGCTGGTGCAAAAAGAGTAGGAATCAGCAATAAATTAAATGGAAAGGGAAGGGAAATTGAGACTTGAGACTAAAATGGCTCATTTGAGCTCCTGTGACTTGAAAGCCCCCATTTCCTTATCTTTTCACTAAAAATGTCAGCTTCTGAAATCCAGTCGTACGTGTTCAAGCCAAAATCTGATCCGAAATATGATTCTAGAAAAGATGAAGAGATTTATAATAACACAATGATTGTTCAACTAATTAATTACTATCTTTCACACACAAAGCTTGCCCTTATATAAATTAGTTGCATACATATTTTATTATTTGACTGAGCAAAGCTGTAGATCTACTGTATTATTTAGTTTCATAAATCACGTATGCTGAGTTTTAGAGTAACATGGACCAACTGTCTGCATTATCATGTAATTCATAAACCATGTAATAAAATAGCCCGTACTAAACAGTATCTCAGGTAGATATTTTAACTTATCAGATTCCTCCACCCACTCAGGTACAGTTGGAACAGCATAATCCTTCAGCAACAACCTAGCTGAAAACCTTGTAGCATACTGGAGCATGTTGTGAAAAAGTCATCCGTGAAGTGCAGCGAACGGATAAAAACATTGCCCAAAGTCTGCTGCTGGCCTGTAATGGTATCCCTTGTTGTTTTATGATTTCATATCTGGGAAAAATAAACAAAGTTTGTTTGGTTTTTTTTCACAGTTGAAAAATCACTTTCTCTGTGACGTATGAACCTGTGCATGGACACTTGAGCTAGCGCTGGCTATGAGTGGAGCTGTGGAAGCTCACCTGAGAGGGTGGGTGGGACAACGCTTGGCATAGTGTGTGTAGGAATCCAAAATGGATGGCTGGTTATGGACTTTTACGACGCTTGATTTCAGACAGATTAGCATTCAGAAAAAACCCTTGAGAACAAATAGAATTGGAAAGAGGGAAACTTGAACGGTTCCCCATGAGCCAGCATGCAAACACATGTTCACCTCAAGCTTTAGGCTTCTGAATATGTGTAACACAGGCACACAACTTCAGAAAAGTGTCATCACATCACGAAAGGCATAATATGACCCATTTAACAAAAAAATAAACCAAGATGCAAAAGGGTAAAGACCTAAATCCCTGATGATTGAGTTGGTATTTCAATTTCCTCAGACAAATCTTTCCTGAGTTTGACTGTTTGTCATTCATGCTGGCACAGTGGGGAAGATAACAATGTTAGAGAGTTGGGAGAGGATTCTGATAGCGGGTGATGAGCTCTCGAGTTAGAGATTCAATGAAAAGGAACAAGTTTGACCTTTCACCTTGGTGTGTCACCGTGGAATTGGCTGTAACCTCTTGTATCAACAGAGCATAACGTCATCAGTCTGCCCTCCCTTACTCCTCACCCACTTTTGTGAGTGTGTGTGTGTGTCTTTGTGTGCATGCTTGGATCTGTGTGTTTTTGCAGATAACAGCACTTTCTTTGCCACACTCTCTGTGTTTATATATCTAAGTCTTTCTTCACCATATGGATGTCCCTGCTGTGTATCTTTCTCCCTCTCATTCAGAGTGTAATGTGCAGTAGTAGACTAGAAGACTGCGCTGGCGGTATGTGATGAGAAGGAAGGAGGTGTGACACTGAGCCACACATATTTTTTTGTTTCTTTCTTAATTAATTATTACTTTGTCAATCAATTATTTTAATGTTTTGTTTCGTTACCCCCCCTTTTTATGGTTATCACCCAATTTCATAAAGTCTCATTTGAAATATTTTATAATTTATATAGTATTAAATGTATTTCTATACAGATCTTTCTATCTGATTCTCTGTGCATATGCAAGTCCTGCATACAAGCTTGAGTGATCTTACACACACACACACACACACACACACATATACACAAAGACAGCAGGTTTCCCTGAGGTATGTTTATTTGTCTAGAGTTATTTTGTATAAAATCCAGATGTAATAATCGATTACATTAACCCAGGCACACCCATAATTGACGCCTAGAGCAATGACGTAGTATATGAAGCCAAATGTCTGTAAAGGGAGGTGGCCTGGGTGACTGGGTTAGAAAAACAATGTGCAGGACTCAAACACATGCTCATTATTAAGGAAGTACTTACAATAATACAATACTGTAACTGTAATACTTTTTTTTTCTTTTAACTGCACTTATTTAATATTTTCAATTAACCTTAGATAAAATCATGAGGAAAGAGAGAAACACTTGAGGAATGGTTGAATTGAATGATGTGAATGCATAGATGCATTAGACAGAGAGTACTATGGTCCTGGTTTGCTAAAGACCTAATTTATGGTTAAATTAGGTTGATTAAATTCATTAATAAAATTGTGAGAGGTCAAAAGAAAAACTACATGAAAGCAGTTAAAGGACTCAAAGAACTCAAAATGGATAATAATGAATACTTTATTGATCCCCTTGGGGAAATTGTTGTGTGGACTGCTGCTAGACCTGTGTCAGCGCTACTACGGTAGCAGTAACAGTAATTTTATTTGTGTACAGTATGTTAAATGTAAAACCTGAGTGAGGATGTGGTTTAGCATAGCTCAGCATGAAGACCAAAGTTCAAAAATAGCAATGCTAACACCATCAAGTTCACTAAGTACATTGTATTTTGTTTGATCAAGGACAAAACGCAAACTAGAATGACTGCCCTGCAGTTGTTTGCCTGCACCAATGAATCAAGTTGCATCATCTTCAGAGGTCACAGTCACCTTGACTTTTGATTAAACCAGTACATTTGTTACTAAACAATTTTATACTCTTATCACCATTTCTCAAACTTTTATCATATAAGAACAGCTTTTCTTCTGATTCCAGCCAGATAACACTGATAAACAGATTTATCTTTTTGTCTTTGCATCTGGTGGATTTGATTTCAGCATTGTAAACTGTAAAAAAGCTGAATTTGTGTGCGTGTGTGTGTGTGTGAAGTAGAATGATGTATTTCTCCTGTGGTTTCAATACTTCCAGTTGCTGCAGGAGTTTTTATTGATTTCAAGCCATTACCCAAGTAGCAACTGCAACATCACACAGACAAATCACTGATTGAAGGTGTGATGATTAACTAAAACTGTGATAACAGCTATATGTGACAACCACAGAAGGTGTGAGAAAGAGAGCAACACACAGAGGAAGAGACAGCCACACAATTACAGATGGATGGAAAGAGAGAACAGACAACCCAAGTAGCAGTTAAAGTGCATACTGAGGCTCATTAGCTTATACATTCCCACTGAGGCCAGCTTCTGTAAATTGAATCCAGTACTTCATCTGCAATAGTTATGTGCACACAAACACAATGCAGCATAATGGTTACTGACACCTGCACATTCAGCTTATTGATGCAAAAACTATTGCTGGCTCGTTCCCTTAAAGGATAAAGGGAAAGAGGCTGCTACCACTCTTTTCTTTCCTGAGAACCTCCTGGGTTTCTGTAGTTTCCAAAGTAATTAATTACAATTAGCTGGAGAAAAACAGGCAAGAACCATTTTCATGAATTAGGCTAATTGCAAAATGTATTGCTGCAGCAGTTGTGCAGTCGCAGCAGTTGAATGAAATATAAACTGTTAAAGACATTGTGGAACAGAAAATTGTTTGTAGAAATGAAGAAATTACTATTTCCAGAGACATAAGAAGTCTGCAACTTTATAACATCTGATCTACAAGAAAATGAGAAAATTGCAGTGTTCTTATGCCCTTAAATTAAAATCCCCTTGTTTCTGTTTATAGTATGAATACAATTGTTATTTTACAGCACGTTGAACAGACTATGACCTGCCATGATCAAGCCATTGAAACAGAACTGTGCACATATGTTTTAAGCTTGTCATAGTTAGCAGAGAATGTATGAATACAGTTCTTATTAACTCTGAATGACCAATGAAGATGACTAATTTGAGCATACAAACACTAATAATAAAAGAAACAAGATGAGCAAAAGTACTGATCATCTCTCTGGCAGGTGTGTGTGTGTGTGTGTGTGTACTTGCTAGTGAGTACCTGAAAAAGTATTTTCACAACACTGTGTTGGGAAGTAAGGGAAGACATTTTAGTCTGTCCTCACAACTTCAAAGGGCTCTTTGAAGTTAGCACTATGTTTAGGGTTAAGGTTAAATTTAGGGTAAGGGTGTGATGCTTGTGATGGTTAATCTTGGAGTAAGGGGATAGGGAATCAAACTAGAATTACTGCCCAGCAGTAACGCATTATGTCAGTGAGTGTCCTCAAAAGGTTAGAAGGGCAAGTGTGTGCGTGTGTGTATTGCATCCCAACAAGTTTATTGACTGATTCAAGATCAATGAACAGATTGATGCCTTGTACACAAATAATGACTGGTGGTAACTAGCTTGCATTTGCTGCTTGTCTTTTTCTGTATTTTTAGTTTTTTCTGAGAACACCCTAGATTCACAGGTTTTAGGCACATATTTTATAGAGCAAAATCAGTCTATTAGACATGCAAGAACTGAACCATGAAAACACTTTACTGTGACGTCATCAGGCTTATCTCTGTTACTGTTATTATGGGAAGTGCTGTATAGAAATCTGCCACACCGACTCACCCTTATTCATAGTTCTTTTTTAATGTTTCTGTATATTACTTCATTATGGCCACATTTATTCAAGCCAAACCATTAAGTACGGTCCATTAGGTTTGATATGTAACATGTTTCAGTTCTGCATGCTCTGTGAACAAACTTATTAGTCTTATGAACAAGACGTTAGTTTAATTAGTCTCTACATCTTGGCTGTGTGAAATATAGCCCACTCGGTTGATAGTGACTTGTAATAATGTAAATTACAAATACAATTATTTGCAAAATCTTTTTAAACTACAATAATTTTTCACATATTTGTGCTGTCAATACAAGATCACTTTAAGCTGAAACTTCAAATCTGCCTCAGTGATCAAATGAAGTACAAATATCAGTTTGTGTCAGAGACATGTTTAATATTCTTCACGGATAACCCGACCAATTAGTGATTCTTGAACATGCGCCAACATTTCTCAACCCACAGATGCAACAAAGAGAATTCAAGTGTTTGATCTTTTACCGTGAAACACCTGAGAACTTCTTCAGGCTTCACACACACTTACAAACAGGTAATCTCTCCAAATGCATTGAGGGCACTCCGCCTCACAACCTCCACCTACTTGCACAAACAAAAACACACACACACACACACACACACTCAGTTCTTACCAGTCAGTGTTAATTTTCGTTGTCAGATAAGCACAGAAGGCTTGCAATTTCTCACACTCACTTCACTTTTTAACCTAAACACTTTGCTATCTGACATCCTCAGATGCTGAGAAAAAGTGTCAAGGAGATGACAACCCGAAACCTCCAGACCCACTGACTCAAATCAGTGGAGGACGTGGCCGTCTGGAACGCCCGAATCATACGCACCATAAATATACTTGAAGGATCTTGAAAGGTCCCTGGATGACAGGCTGACTTCTGCCAGGGTTTATACCCATCTGTAGGATGACTCACAGGAAGAAGGTGTGTGTGTGTGTGTGGTTGTTCCAGTCCTTCCTTATATCATCTCAAACCTCAAAACTGAAATCTTAACTCATTTTCATATAGCATTAAGTGGCTGCAGCTGCAGAGAAAATGCTGTTATAACAGTGCTACCATTAAATATTCACTGCATGGATCGTCCATAGAACATCTCTGTGCACACTTTGAATTTTTACAGTCAAATAAGTGGATCTGAGTCAGGCTGAACTAAGGGTTTGTGTGACCTGTGTGATCGTCATCTGTGCTTCATAGCTGAAAAAAATATTATATATAATAACCAATGGGAATAATGACTGAAAATAAGACCTAGGTTGTGAAGAGAAACTTTCTGAAAGCATGTTATTACTTGTCTGCTTTATGTAAGAATACACATTAGCAATGACTCAGTTGTTCCCACTGGAAACTAAAGAGTACATAAAACAATAAAAGGAACTTGCACTATGATGCAGCTTTTAATATTTGCAAATTACTGTAGGGAAGCGGCACAACCCTGGAGGTGGAGTGTGACTCACTCAGAGATTACTAGTATGTTGCTATTAGCCTTCTGACCCTGTAGGTCAGGTGGGAGATTTATCTCTTGCACACACACATGCACCTGCAGTAACATAATATGACACCTTTGGCACGTGATTTTTAGTTTTTAGTTTACACAAACACACAACTTGTATAGTTAAATACATATATATATATATATTTGAAACAGCTTTTTTTCTTCAATTTGATGACATTATCCTGAAGGCCTGATTGTACAGGTCTGGTGGGAAAGTCTTTCTACTCCATACACTTGGTTCACATACAGGAGACTATACAAACATGAAGTTTGAAAGACCATGTTTGTATTCTCTCAAGTGGTAGAATACAATGTTTACAAGGGAACGATAACTGTGATTTTCTAACCTGACATGGGAAGCTACTGTAGAACAAAATGTAATCTTTAAATTTTGTAAAAATGAAATGAGATCAATTTAAACACTAAGGCACCTTGATGGAATAATCAAAATTAATGCAGGGAGCTGTGTCATCCATGGTGCATAAAGTTGAAGGGCTTTTGTTTTTATCACAGTTTCCATAAGTATGATTTAAAGCTATAACACATCACTAGAACTGAGGATTGACACTGTTTTAAATGCAGTGTAAAAGACAGAAGGACACTGTTTCATCCTGTTGTACCTGCTGCTGCATAATTAAAGTCTAGCACTAACAGAAACACCCACAGTGCTGCTCCCTCAGCGCTGCTGGATTCATCATCCACCTCCACTAAAGGTTAGTGAGATGATGCTGAAACTGTATTCAAAGATTCACAGGTTTGACTGATAAAACTGCAATATATGCTTGGTACCAAAGATGGGAACAGCAGGATAGTCCATTACAATTTAATTTATTCCCCTAGAAGAATTCACTGAGTATCAATATGTATTCCAAGCAGTTCTGGGAACAAACGATCTTGAAAACAGAACAAAGATAAAATAACTAACTGTAGAACAGGAATTTACTGGAATTAACTAACTAAACTTATTGTGAATATGCAATATGTTTTACTAATTTTGTTAATCTTAGAAAGTCTTAGTTTTTCATTTTCAAGCCCATAAATTGTTCTTGAAGACTTTCACTTTCAAGTGAATTGAATGAATGAATTACTGAGATTTCACTATACTCATTAAATGAAGTTCAGAGAAACCAAACTAGGTGGCTTTTTGAGAGTTAAGACTAGTTTGTATTGTGCTGTAAACATCTTTAGTGAAATAATATAATTTTTCATAACAAAGAAATGCTGAATATGATAAAGTTTAGATATTCAGTACATTTGTTAGTTGAATGAACTTAAAATATTTATAGTATTGAATGTAAAGCTATGAAAAATGTAAAATCCTCAAAAAAAGTGGCAATGACTTCTGATATTAATTAATGATATTAATGTCATTTGAACACCAAGGGCACCAGTGAAAAGCATTTCACGTACTAGTAATATGCCAGGATGTGTAGTAAATAAATAAAAATCCAATCGTTGACTGGACTGGACTGGTAGATTGAACAACTTACTGACATTTCCAACCCTAGTGCCACACTGCTAACGTGTTTTGTTTTGGATAACATAAAATGAAAAGGTATGAAGTAGTGGTAAAATAGTTGGCAGCACTCACTGTTCTGATCCTAAAAAGTAAGTAGAAAGCTCACTGGCTGTGCTGTGGGAGTTTCCAGAGCGTTTGAGAGTTTGACTCAAGTACTCTTTGTTGGCAGTAGCAGTTGGTTGTTATAGAAACACACTGCATCTTGTCTTTTTGATGAAACTCTGTTATACTGGCTTTTGTCAGACAATAGTGATCAAGCTATAGGCTATTTTTGCTTTGCGTGTTTGTTTGTTTGTCAGTTAATCCAGGTGTTACATGATGTTATGTATGTACTGTATGTCATGATGTTATCTTGAGCATTTTCTGAATTACACTGATTGACCCAAGAGAAATGACACATGTAACTTTTCAGAATTCACTATACTGTATATAGAATGCAAACAAATTTTCTGAATACACTGACTCAGACTGCTTCGCCCACAAAATCCACGGCCAGAGGAAAACCTTGGCGTGCGTGCACTTTAGAGGAAATCGTCTGGGAGTCTTGAATCATCGGGTGGAACAAGCAGCTGGGATGACAAAGGCATCTGATTGGCAGAGAAAAGCAAGTTTATGAATGAGTCAGAAACTAATAGTCTGGTTGGACTATTGAGATTAAGAGTAAGCTGAACACGACAGTATAACTGTTGATGTGAGCATGTGGTTGGACATTTTGAGCATGAAGAAATAATTTTTTGCAGGCACGTTTGATATTTTACGAACACAAACGCTTGTGTAATTTGAGCAACAAATGTATCGCTGTTATCCACATAGGCACAGAACCCCATAATCAAAAGACAGACTCTCATGCAAGCATAGCCTCAGTATCACTGTGGCTCTCAAGAAATATAATCCTTCTCAAAAATATTATTAACATTTCTTTGCAAAAGGTCCGCTGAGTATCTGCTCTTGTTCTGTTGTCTCTCAACCAATAAAACAAAAAGACAGTGTGGGAATACAGTAGTTGTAGTTCACTTTCCCATTGGTTATTATTGTAATTTTATAAGGAATATATCACAATACAGATATGTCAAATCTAAAAAAAAAAAAAAATGTATTATGAATATTAACTTTATTTGGGTAAATGCAGAAACCAAATTTCATTGTAAATGTAATCAATGACAATAAAGCTGATTATTATTATTAAAATGTGAATGAAAAAAATCTATTTGATTTGGTAAAGTACAGCTCAGAAGGTATAAAATATGTAGGAGCTCTGTTTCAAAATCAATTTTTCTCAGTTTTTTTCAACTTTACCAGACATCTTCCTGGCAGCCTGCCATGGCTTCTGCAGAGCAAATGAAGTCTAAAATATTAAGTTTTTAACACAGTATGTGGACAATTGTGAGTTATAGTGCACTGTGTAATGATTATTACATAGTTACAACTGTTTTTCCCTATACTATATACCCTTCAAATAGTTTTAATGTTTAATTTTCAGGTTCTTTGTGATTATAGGTAGTGAATGAGAAGGACATTCAAAAGTGAACATCCCACTTCTTCTCTCTCCAATTAGTCTGAAAGTGTTCTTTCTCAGCTTATGACATGGAGGGAAACTTATCTCTCCACCTGTCACAGTGTGCTGGTTGTTAGTGGGCAATTGGTTCATGTGTGGTGGAAGCATAGGAGCATTCATGCCAAAACATTGCATTAGAACT
>JAUBNQ010000010.1:9694658-9711828 GCA_032353495.1 Ctenopoma kingsleyae | reverse complement strand
TTTAATCGCTGCCCAGCACGAATATATATATATATATATAACCAAAGGGAAATTGAAATGAATTTAAAGGCTCAGAACTGCAACTACTGAGGCCCTCTGGTGGGTGTACCTGGGTCCACCTGAATGAGGAGGTCTGTGACTGATTCTTTTGAAACCAGTACTCCAGGTGCCAGATACATTTTAATTGTTTAACGTATTCAGGCACTGCTCCTAGTGGAAAAAAACAATCATGTCAGTATGCCATGATAACATCGTTAGTAGATCTTGTATTAATGGCAAGAAACCAGGAGAAACATACAGGAGAAATATACATCACAGATGTGTGACCCAAAGAATTAGATAAATTGTTTTTTTTTTGTTTTTCTTCTTTGTTTCTCAATAAGTAATAAAAACAGTAAAATTAAAATCACACAATGTGCCATATTAGTTAAAGCAGAGGGAATAACATTAAAAAACAAAAATCAAACAAATCTACAGTGACATTTCTGCGACAGGATGAAATAATGGAAACTGTAATGGTACTAACAATCTGGCAGGTGAACGCTTCTCACTGTTTGTCACTGTAGCTTCTTATTTAAAACTTTCTTTAAAAATGCTATATTTTCTTTCTTTTGTCTGCTTTTCAACAACATTTCACCCCTCTTTTTAAAGAACAGCATTAGATGGCAGGATCATAGAGATATTCATCTTTGCTTTCCTCTCCTCCATTGTTTCTACATTTCATCCTCTCATCATCAGCTCATGCCCTCACGCTTAATGTGACTGGTGATGGGACACAACACAATGAAACTTCAAACGTCACTAACACAGCATGCATTGTGTGTGTGTGTGTGTTTGTGTTTGTGTGTGTGTGACTGCATGCTGCAGGTAGGTGAATTGAAGGTGAAGCCTCGAGTATTGTCTATTATCACCACAAAGATGTGCTTCTCTTCTTCTTTCTGCCTTTTAGATGAAAACAGAAAAGTGTTTACAACTTTATTAAGCAGTGAAGTTACTGGACTGACAAGAGTTTTAAAAAAATTGTGGCGTGAAGGGCAGGATAAGGTAGAAGTGACAGGTTTGTGAGGAAAAAGACAAATGGGAGAATAAAAGGGAGGAGCCTGGCAAATCAAATGCTGTGGAGATAAACTAGAGGGTGACATTCTAACAGTTCAGGTGTCTTACAGGTAAAAGAAAAGAGACGTGCTAAATGGGAATGTCTTTATGCAAAATTAACATTTGGTGTTACATAAAGGTCAGACAAAACTTTCTAAAATGCAATAAGAACTGAAGTCTGTCATTTGTTAGTTCATGCAATTTTTTATTTATCCGACTAAAGTAAAAAGAAAAGGTTGTCATTGACCAAACTTTTCGTTTTCATGTGTAATTTAAATGAAGGATGACATAATACAGTGGTCAGCATGTCTCTGTCAAAATTTTAACAAGTTTATCAGTGAAAACACTGGAAATCATTTCTATTCTAATGTACTTTTGTCAGACAAAGGTTCAGTAAAAATAACCCATTTCACACCATTATTATGAGAACATTGTTCTTTTCTTATAACTAATGTTTAATTGACAGCAAAAACACCATAGCAATACAGACCAATAACTCATTGGGTTATCAATACATCAATGAAAGGACAATAAAAAATATACTTCAGGTTTAAAGGCTTATTTTTGGTGAAGGTTTTCAAGATTCAAGATTCAAAAAAACTTTATTAAAATTATTTTGGCATGTTACAGCAGCTCTCTGTTCAAATTCAAGAAAGAAAGAAAGAAAGAACCATAACCAGAAAAGATGAACACAAATACTAAATACAAAAATAGGACATTTCTGGTCATAATCAGTCCAGTGTATAATGTTGTGGGTTTATCTGATTATAAATACGATTATGATAGTAGTCCTCCCCCCTTCCCTTTACCTAAAGGAGAGGAGTTGCAGAAATGATCTCCTGTGGCGTTCTCTCTGAACGTGCTCCTCTGTCCAGCCAGGACACTGTGTAGGGGGTGGGAGGGATTGTCCAGGATTGAGAGGAGTTTGGACATCATCCTCCTCTCAGCTACAACATGTAGAGGGTCCAGCTCCACACCAAGAATAGAGCCAGCCCTCCTGATTAATTTGTCCAGTCTGTTGGTGTCTGCCACCTTCAAGCTGCTTCCCCAGCAAACCACAGCAAATAAAATGACACTGGACACCACAGACTCATAAAACGTGCGCAGCATGGTGCTGCAGACGTTAAAGGACTTGGGCCTCCTCAGAAAATACAGATGACTCTGGGTCTTTTTGTACTGAGCAGTTGTGTGTGTTGACCAGTCAAGTTTATTGTTTAAGTACACGCCCAAGTACTCAGACACAACCTCTACCTCCTCCCCCCGTATAGAGAGAGGGGTGACAGGACCCCCAGATTTCCTGAAGTCCACCACCAGTTCCTTTGTTTTACTGATGTTGAGCTGGAGATGGTTTTGCTCACACCAGTCCACAAAGTTGTCCACCACTCCCTGGTACTCTGTAATGACTCCTCCCTGAATACATCCTATAACTGCAGAGTCATCAAAGAACTTTTGAAGGTGGCAAAACTCTGAGTTGAACTCTGAGGTGAACAGGGTGAAGAGGAACGGGGACAGAACCGTCCCCTGTGGAGCACCTGTGCTGCAGACCATAGTGTCAGACATACAGTTCTGCAGGCGGACGTACTGGGGGCGGCCAGTGAGTTAGTCCATGATCCAGGAAATCATGGGAGTGTCAACCAGCATGTTTTCTAATAATAATAATAATAATAAAATAAAAATAAATGATACTTTATTGATCCCCTTGGGGAAATTCTTTGTTCTATAATTCTAATTTCTCTCCCAGCAGTGCAGGCTGGATGGTGTTAAATGCACTGGAGAAATCAAAAAACATAATCCCCACTGAGCTCCCGGTCCGGGTGGTTGTAGGTATAATGGAGCAGATGAATGATGGCATCATCCACTCCAAGTTGGGACTGGTAGGCAAACTGGAGGGGGTCAGGTGAAGGTTTGACCAGAGGCCGCAGGGACTCCAGGACCAGTCTCTCAAAGGCCTTCATGATGTGTGAGGTCAGAGCCACTGGTCTGTAGTCATTAAAGACGCTGGGATGTGGCTTCTTATTCACGGGAATCAAGCAGGACTTTTTCCACCCCAGAGGAACTCTCCCCAGATGCAGGCTCAGATTCACAATGTTCTGGAGAACACCACAGAGCTCTCCCTACGCATCTCTCATCTCCGTTCTTTATTGCCTCCTCACTGTTTTCGGCCACCTCTACGTCCCCTCGCTGTCCTCCTCCTTATCTCATCGGGGATGTTTACAGTTTTTACCAAAGTCAGATCCTTAATGTCGGGCGTCCTCAGTGCGATCAGCTGATCCCACGAGTAAAATAAAGCTGGTTTTGTGCCAGAAAAGGCACCCCTGCATTCCTGTCGCATAATAGTGCTTTAAAAACGTAAAAGTCACTGTAAAAAGATTACAAAAACACAACAAAATGCAATAAACATGAACAAACAAAAACAGCAGTGTTAAATTATCATCCACATTCAGGATATCTGTGTTGAACCAAGACAAAATAAGAAAAGATGTAAGGAATGTAACCCCCGTAGCATTAAATCGCTTTAAAAACACAACGGAACGCACAAAACCTGAACATAGAAATACGCCACTGTTACATTAAGGGAATCTGGATCAAATATACCTCTGTTGGACCTACAGACAATCACTATTGGTGCTACAAATGAATTATTTCTGTAGGAGAATGCATTTAATGGCAAAGTAGGCTGCCACAAAATGCACCCTCCTAAAAATACGATTTTTTAGTTTGTCCCAGTATTGAATAATTTTGACAGGTTGTAGGACCACTGCTGGTTAGTGGTATAAATGTCATGAATATTAAACTTTCCTAGTGGGAGATAAGAGGGGGTGCACACTGACAGGGTGCAGAGATGCCTTTTCTGGCACAAAACCAGACCACAAAACCAGCTTACGCTGTCTTATAATTCCAAGTATGAAGATGAGAATAAACATTCTATTGAAAAACATGATTAGAGCTTAATTAACTAAACTATTAACTGAAAAGACCGAAAAAATAAAAATAAGTTAAAGGAAGTTAAAGAAAAAGACATCACAAAGAGAGAGAGAGTGAAACGGCCTGCTGCAAGGCTCGTGCCTGCACACAACCACAACAGCTGCCAGTGTTTTATGACGGATTTTTCATTAGACGACTGAAAGACGAATTTCAATCATTTAAATGTGGATGAGAAGAGAATTGCGGAGCCACCTGAATGAATCCACATGGGAGATGAGTTGTTTTCATTTCAGCTTGTCAGGACAATATTTAATTTGAATTGAACAGTTTTGACTTCAAGTGGGAATAATGATTTAGATTTCCTGTCTCAACCTATTTTGCTGAATCTGTATGCAATTTGTCATGTACTCACTTAGCCTGGATAATAGGGCAAATCTCTTTGGACATGAGCCAAAGGAATGTAAATGTTGACTGACAGAGGGACAGATGAGAGCATATAAAGTGCAGAAAAAAGCAGCAGTTGTATATGACGGCGAGGGAGTATTGGATGCATCAGAAAACTGCTCTGTAATGAATGTTTTTATTACTTTGTCGTCTCTGTATGATTCTTGTGTGTGTGTGTGTGTGTGTGTGTGTGTGTAGTATGAACATTATGCTGGTTATCACCCCATCCATCTCATCTTTGTTCCTTATTCACTCTTTTGTTCTGTATGAAGAGGTCACCTTTTGTGATCTGTGAAGCAGGGAGAGTGTGTGAGACCATTTGGTAACACACACACACACACACACACTGACACATTTTTGGCTCCAACAAACACATCTGTGGATATTGAGTTTGATGGTCCTACGGCTGAATGGTTAAAGTGTGTGTGGGTGTGTGTGTGTGTGTGTGTGAGAGAAAGAGTGAAACGGCAATTTGTATGTTGATGTTTGCCAACCATAAATTGTTTGCTTTCTATAACAGCGTTTGCAAGAATTTATCTACACAAGCTCTACCGCGAGTGACACTTTGTGTTTGTGTGTTCATGTGGGTGTGTTTTATGTGTGTGAATCACTGATGCGCATTTTGTACAATGTGGTCACTATGCTTATGGATTCACAGATAATACTTTTCTCTTTTTCCTTGGGAGTTTATTCAGTAATGAACAACAATTTGCACACAACACGCTCTCTGGTCAAACATGATTCCTTTGTTTTTAGCTTTTAAAAGCAGCACAAGTGATTTTTCATGCTGGAATGAAACAACTTGAAATTCATACAGCTATTCGGCCCTCAGGGTAAAAAAAAAGACTATATTTTAAATACTGTATTACATTCAGTTGTTTAATTGCTTCGCTGTGGAGTTGATTTCTTTCCCCTTAAATTAATAGAATAATAAATAGACCCAGCAATCCAAGTGGTGGGTCAACTGTGATAAATAGCTCTGCAATTAATCATAATAGAGATACAGTAAATCAAATCAATTTATTATAGGGTACCAAGTAAGGGTTTTTGGGCCACTGCTTATGGCTTACTGAGCACAAACTAAAATACCAAACATTAATAAAAACTTAACCAACCATATTATTGACCCAGTCATCTGGAGTTGTAGCAAAATGTAGAATACTTAACTTTTAATGCAAACTGGATGTTTACTGCAAAATCTGATATTATGGCAGAAAAGGCAAAATATATCTTGTCTGGGAACATTTTATTGATATGTTAAGTTAAATGTAATTGCATTTTGCCATATATGTTAATTTCCAACATATTGTCAATAGTAGAAAACATAATGATTGCAATTACATTGCCTAAAAGAACATATTCGTGACCGCAGCGTAGTTGTACAGAAACGTAATTTAAGAAACACGGTAGGTTCTTCCATTTGCACAATAGTGTACACATATTCTGTATTTTTTTTTTACATTATCACAGACACAAGCATGCACATTAAAATTCCAACAGCATGTTGTTTAGCAATTTTTGGTGTGTAAAATGTGTAAACTGATTACTGTATCCATTTTTTATTGACTGTGAACTTATCCTGATTTCAGCATCTGGTCAAATAATTGCTATTATCAGTTGTGCAGCCCTAATTCTAATTACATCAGTATGCTTGTGTACATATGTGTATTTGTATATCTCAAACCTCTAAGGGTGATGCAGGTAACACAGTGATCCATCATAGCCGACCTGCTGTTTACTAAACTCGGGGGCATACACATAACTGCCTTACTTGATTTGTCTAGATTCTGTAATCACTGTTGCATTTTCTCTCCGATCTGTAGCTTTATTCATTCAGCTCATGTTTAACATCACTGATGTGTATGGCAGCATTAATGAATATATTTAATGAGGTGAATTTCTCTCAGTGACTTTCATTACCACTCTACACTTCAATTTGCGCATTACCCAGGAAGATCACCTTAAAATGCCACAATCATGATCAATCTCTTCAGTGGATTATGACAAGAATTATAATTTTAAACACAGAAAAGCTGAGCTTGAGCAATACTCAGTGTAAAACCTCTTCATTCTGCCTTGTCTTATTTCATTGTAATTCTCCTTTTTCCTTTGTATTGTGTGTGTTAGTTATAGTAGATTGCTTGTTTAAATTCCCATTGTTTTTTGGGGCTCTGTTGACCTTCGCTGGTCTCTTTATCCCATCTCATCTCCTCTACAACCCTTAAGACTTCTAAATAAAAGCTGAAACACAGAGAGGAAGAAGGGAATCTTTAAATATTGATGTCAACTTTTTTGAGACTTTCTCAACAGACCATGACCTGTGGTCCTGGGATGGCTTCTAAAAGAGGAATGTGTTGCCATGAAACATAAGTAAATGCAAACATACCCACAGAAAATGAAATATGCATACACAGACTGATTTTTACAACAGTAAACACACATATACACACATTATTTCAGGTTGGAGTGATAGTTCTCTGACTGATTGAAAGGTCTTCGCCAAAACCCTGCTGTCTATTTCATTCCGCATTACCCCCAACCTCTGTGAGGGATTTCCATCTCTGTTTATCGGAAGACAAATGTACATGTTTATGCACATTGTACTATATTTGTTCTTTCTTTGGTAGTGGCAAATTAAGAGACAGACACATGAACAGATCTGCCTTGGATGTAGTATAATGCTCCATGCTTTGTTGGCTGGATCACGTCTTGTTGTGTGTTTTGTGCAATAAAGACCAATTAAATTGAATCTGCCAAGATGCAGATTGACAGCGACAGGAAACGAAAGAGCGAAGCTGAGAATAAAAGTAATCACTGAAAGAGAGACAATGAAATTCATGAAAAAAAGGAATAAAAACACAACAACACAAAAGAGTACTGTAAAAGAATTGACAGCTGACAGTGAGTTGAAGTCCATTATATGCATTACTTGATGATTTAGAAGTAGATGTGGTGGCTTCTGATGCAATGAGTCACAATAGTCAAATATCTGGCAAGAAAAAAAACACACAACATGAGATGCTGAAACATGACATTTCCATTTAAAAAAAATGGCTGATAAC
Organism: Ctenopoma kingsleyae; assembly: GCA_032353495.1. Taxonomy (NCBI): domain Eukaryota; kingdom Metazoa; phylum Chordata; class Actinopteri; order Anabantiformes; family Anabantidae; genus Ctenopoma; species Ctenopoma kingsleyae. The sequence continues at coordinate 9,704,302 of JAUBNQ010000010.1, read as the reverse complement.
AAAGAATAAACATACATTTTAATGCAAAGAAGGAATCTTGCCAATTTATCTTCTAAAACAAGATTGACATATGATCAGTTAGCATAGACTCTGCTACAATGCCGACTTGTTTTGAACAATATGATAATGTGTCGTCATGTGGTCAAATTACATATATAATTCATGTGAAGGCACTAAACCATCTTTAAGATAACTGAACAAACTGTTCACTGAAAAAGTCCAGGACATCAGTAATAATGAGTTTAAAATGATTTATTCTGAAACGTGTGGCTGTTGTTCAGTATAAGTTATATTGCAGTTTATATCGCAGGTGTTTGTAGACACCTGAACATTACACCCATATGTGACTGTTGAACATGTTAACTCCAAATCATACAGGCATTAAGACATTACAGCAGCTCCACTGATCTTCTGAGAAGCCTTTCCACCAGATTGTGGAAGAACTCTGCAGAGATATGCCGCAGTGCACAAAGGTACACGAAAAAATCTGCACAGAGCTGTGCAAATAGGTTTGTCGATAAAATATACTGTAGCTGTAAATGAAACGTAGTTGATGTTGATTTTCCAGAAAGCGACATTCAGGATGTTAAAAAAACTACTTTAAAATATTGTCATTGCATCTTCATCTATATCAAACTCAGCCCAAATAAGGTTGTTTGCTGCTGTTCTCCTTCTATCCCTCTGACTCATCTTTCATTTTTTCCTCTTTGTACTCTCCTTTCTACGTTCTGACTTTCCATCACTGCTGATTACAGCCTAGGACCTGGTTTCCACCCACCTGTGTGTGTGTTTGTGTGTGTTTGTATCTGTCTGTTCTTTTAATTGTGTGTTTGACTGTACCTCTGTCCTTTATTTGTATGTAAATCTTTTTTGTCTTTGTGTTTGTGTTTCTCCACCATCTGATTATTTATAGCCTGATCTTTACTTCTGTAAGAGTCAGGCTTGTGTTGAGTTGTGTGTATGTGTGTCCCCCTCCTTTATTTCTGTGTATGTATTCTGTGTGTTTATGGTACTCATCTCAACATCTTAATAACATTCAACATGAGGGTCCTTCAGTGCTGTGTGTCATCTTTCCTGCTGCCTGATTAGTGGGAGTCAAAGTAGCAGAAGTGTTTCAGGTCGAACAGAGTCAAGGGCGATCAGCAGGTTCTGGAGGGGTCTTAATGGTCAAAGACCTCCAGGAGACCAATTATAATGATGGATAAATGGAGGGGAAAAGGGTCTGGAAGAGAAGGGGTTGATGAACTGAGAGGTGGTGGGCAGCAAAGAAGCTGAAATGATCAGGAGGCAGGAAGGAGACATGAAGATGGGATAATGGAAACTGAGAGGAAACGAAAGACTGTCTGGTTGGGAGGAAAGACTGAGAGAGACCAGGGTGGCTCAAAGTTGGTGTAAGGAAAAGATGAATGGAAAATGAAGAACAAATTAATACAAGAGGCAATAACTAAGGAAAAAAGGGTACAGGATATATATTAAAAAAGTGTTGTATTGTGGCTAAATGCTAATGTCAGAATGCTAACATGCTAGAGTGGCAGTAGACGATTGCTGTGTCCAAAGTCACTCCCTATTCACTCATTCACTGCTCTCTGTATAATGTACACTAAGTAGTCCACTCAGTATTGAGCAGTAAATTTAGATTTTTGACACTCACTCGAAAATCCGTGTCACAAAGTGACTTGATGATTGTGATTTAAGTGATTTGAGACACAGCAAAAGAGTTTTGCCAATTAATACTAGACATCATGAGTTTTACAGTTCGCTGGTCATAAACCAAAGTACAAACCTGTTGGTGGAACTCCACCAATTTAGTAGTTGTACCCACTGCCTCCACTTCATTCTTCTTCCTTTTCATTATCTGGCACCACAATACTCAACTCAACAACCAACAGTTTGGTTGGAGGCACAGTTGTGTTATCCTAGTAACAGGTAAGTCTCTTGCCTCAAACAGAGAAGCCATAGAGTTCTGGTAAGATCACTTCTTTCTAAAAGCACTTTGTACACACACTATTTTCACATGTCATTATTTTTACATTTTTATACATGTTTGACACATTTTTATTTGAAATTTTAGCCCTATTCAACTAAATTTGCATTCAACTTAGTTGTGTATGTTACATAAAGCTACATATGTCAACCTTATGGTGGTATTAGAGGAAAAGTCAGGGGTTCACAAAAATTTGGATTTATCCTCTGGTCAGGGATATCTGTACAGAATTTTGTAGCAATCCATGTGATAGTTGTTTGATAGATTGCCATGTTATTTGTTGTGTATTTGTTGTTTGTTGATAAGGGGATAAGAAGAATTAGCAATATGAGGGATATGAAGGAAGAGTGGCAGATTAAATGAATCACACATGCAGGAAAAGTAAGGAATGAAGACAGAGGGTAAAAAGAAGACAGTCAAAATTTTTAAAAAAAAAAAGGCCTGTTAGACATTGCAGATGAATCCTAGGAAGGATAACCAGGAAAACCTGACACAATAATGAATCATGATAGCTGTAGTGTATTGAATTGGCCTAGAAACACACTGGAGGCAATAAAGAGGAGGTTACAGGGGTAGAATTCAGTGGAGGAGCTGAAAATAGACAGGTAAAGAGGAGGGGAAAAAGAGACTGACCGAATAAGCATCTTGAGTTATGACTAAACTGAGGTTAAATGTATCTGTACATGTGCACTTATCACCATTCCCCTCGCCTATCCATCAGCAGAGGCCTGACCTCCACACCAGCATGTTTGGGTATGCATTACCTGTGTGTCTGAGAGAGAGAGAGTGTGTATGTGTGTGTTGGAAACATCATAAATCAGTCACACCTTCCCCCAGTACAAGAGGTTCTTTAAAAAAAAAAATCCATCCCTCTGTACTTGTAGCTAATAGCCTCAGTGATCTATTTGATTCACAGCAAATCGGTCTGAAACTTGAATATCCTCGACAACAACGCAAACGTAACCTAACCTAAGGTACATTCTGTTTTCTCAATGACAATAATTGCTGAAGGGTTATTGGAGTGGAGAACCAGAGGGGATAAAGGGGATCATGATCAGAGAGTTTAGGTCTTCTCTCCATTGCAATTTCAGAATTTTCTTTGTCTGTAAGTGATATTACTGTACTGGTTTTCAGGTAGCGTAACTCAGCATCAGTGAGCACTAGCTCTTGAGCAACACTGATGTCAATTAGAAAACACAAGGTCAGTGCTTTTATCACATTCACTTGTCTTTGTGGCGGTTTGGCGTCTGTCTGTGGTCATCTCTTTATGGTTGTTGTGAGTCTTCTTGTAATCATTTGGTCTTTTTGCGATTTTTGTGACTTTGCCACAAGATATGTTGACAGTCACTTTAAACAGAGACTCTGTCCCAGGCGCTTGTGACCTTTTCTTCAACTCTGTGTGAAGACCTTCCCTCAAATGTCCTAGAATATAATAAAATAAAGTGTTACAAAGAGAGGGCAGCGTCACAGTACAAAATGACTGGTGTCACTACTAATTAAATACTTCGCTGTGTCACATTATTAGTGGGAGCTCCAGAAAAAGGAATTTTTTATCAGATTTTATCCTTGCATTGCCACAACTAGCCCACCATAACTTGATAAGAATAAGTGATCCTTGCTTTTTTTTAATGCTTTTTGAAGGGCTACTGCTTCTGCATGCTTTCTATTATGTCATGCCATAATTATGCAGAGAATGTTTTATTCAATGTCTTAAATCACTGAAAATTCACAGAAATCCAATTGAATTTTATTTTTTATTGCTTATTTATCCAAGGTCAGTTGAACTGTTCAAGATTCAAAAGACTTGAAATTTCATAAATAATAATATTTTATTGAAGTAAAAATTTCCAGTTCTTTCTATAATTATGTGCAGTTTATTTAATTATATACATCCCACTGTAAGATTAAAAAAAACACGTTAAAAAGACAATATTCTTAAAGATTTGAGACTGAACATGCCCAGTGAAGAACAGTTTATTATGACAACAGGAAGTAATTAAATACAGCATACTGCTAATTGTGATTATATTTCTGTTCCATTAAATTGTAATAAACTGTAGGAAGGTTTTGTGTTGAAAGCTGAAAGCTTAATATTTAATAATTAACAACCACCTAGATTTTAGACCATTTTAGACTTTTACCCCTCAGCCACCTCTTGTGCTCTCCCAGCATCTTCTATATAAAGTAAGAGGCAGGTGGAGGGCAAGGGATAAAAGTGAAGGAGGCTGAAGAAGAAGAGGGATGTGGGGGGTGGAGATATAAATATCTAGAGTAAGAGTGCAAGATGTGTCTCCACCTCAAGTGTCTGCTTTTCAGTTCCTCTCATCCACTTAAAATTTACTGGAAGGCATGGGGAGAGATGGATGGATCGAGAGAAGGAGAAAACAGGAGAGATGGAGGAATGTGCTGCTGCGCCCTCAAGGGCAAAGAGCACCTTGACAGCTTTTCCTGCACCAAGACTAGTCATGTCAGCCTCTTCTCCTCTCTGACTCTGATCCTCTGTCCTTTGTATTTATCTGTAACTTTATCATTTTAATTTCTTATTCTTATTCAGTTTATTTCTTCCAATCATACACTATTATTATTTTTGTGGTATAAGATTGTCCGGTATATCCCAAATGCATCTTTGTACTATTCATCAATAGGACACCCACTTTTGTAAATAAGTATATATAACAATTTTCGTTATCACAAATATTAATATATAGTACAGTATATAAAGGAAACTTAAAAATGATTAAGATCACGCAACTGAAGATCTTCATATATTACTGCTGAGGTTCAGTCAAAGAGCACATGATACTCACTGAGGGCTAGAAGTACATAAACTACTCAGGAAAACAGCAACTGGGTAAACAGTCTTTGATGGATTTTAACTACTGTATATTTTTGCCACTTTGATCTTGTTGTGCTCAGTTGCATCACTTGGGGTCACTTATGCCAGCTGGCTGAGACAAAGAGAGAAGGACTTGATGTTCCTATGACTGGTATTTGGTTGGTTTAAATGTTGCCAAAATGAATGAGCCGTCTTTTGAATCTGAATGTAGAGTCCCAGCTCAACTCTCCAGCTGTTTCGATGCTGTTTTGTTTTTACGTGTACAAATGTCACAATGTTTTATGTTTGTTTATGTAAAAAGGCTTTTCTGATAATGCATTTTAGGACTGAGTAATTTTTAAACTGAGGAAAGGATTTCTAAACACCTGTTTGACATCGGGCTAAGAGTTTAAGACCTACGAGTTTTTTTTTTTGTGGCTTCAGATACAAGGACAGAAGAAGAACATTACAGGAAATAAGGACACAGAAATTCAAAGGAGTGATCCTTTTTTGATAGAAACAGGAGAAGAGTGTTGCGTAAAGTTTGCATTTATGTGTGTGGTTGTATAAATTTCCTGTGTAGAGTGAAAAAATTTATCATCTCTCAGTAACAAAGATTATTTTCTTCTTTTTATATTGTTGTTTATCACTGCAGTGACCCTTGATCACTCACACAAAGGATTGTGTGTGCGTGTCACAAAGGCAATGTCTCTTGCCTCATTTGTATTCTATGGAGAAAATTGAATCTATATAAAAATACTAAGTCATTAACTTCATATACACACACAGACACACACATCAAATCTACATTGTGCTTGAGAGCACACGCCAGATATTTACAGCAGAATTAGCATGAAAGAGCTGTTAACCTTGCAGCTGTATGTGACCAGATAAGGTTTCTCTGCACTTTTAGCACAATGTACGACACAAACACACACACATGCACACATAAACTCACGCACTGACATAATCACAATGGACATGCCACATGGCAGGCTTATAAAAGTCTTTAAGTCAAAGAGCTTTTATCCTTGTGATTTGTTTGGCATAAGAAAAACTTTCATGGATGCGGAACAAATTGTGCAGAAGGCAGGCTCGCATAGACACACATTCGCACATTTTAGACACACTGTATTTGCTTCCTTTCACTCTCTCTCTGTTGATTATATTATCACTGAATAAAAGCCAAGGACGTCTTGCCTCACCTCATGCTGAATTGAAAGTTGTGTAAGTAAAGATCTGCGTCATCTGTAAATTTGTATAAAACTGTGTATCTGTAGTTTTTATTCCTCTTTGCATGAGGCATCTGTTGAATTTGATTCTGCCAAAAAAAAAAAAAAAAAAAATAGATCATACGCTTACAAGATCATTCCGGTTTATTAAAACCGAGATTTTATTCTTGTAGTTTAATAACACAATTAAGCCAAAGTTATTTCAAAGAGATAAATCAAGGTCAGTGCTACAGTTATCATCCAAACGGACTGTTAATCTGTTAAAGCTTTTTATGTCTCGTTTCATTTCTCGTCCCATCTGACTTTGTTTAGTGTTGCTGCCACATTCCCAGATCTTAGCATTGTACTCATCAAATTAATTACTATCATAGAATTAGATGCCAGAACATTGAAAATAAAATGTAACATACTGTAATTATCCTTTAAATCTCACAGGCCACTTGGAGGCATTAAAAGAAACAATAATGTCCATTTTGAGTCATGTTTCCATCCACCTGATGAAAGTAAGTTTAATTTGCCATGAAACAGAACCAGAATATTAAAGTTGTGGGCCAGAGAACCACAACATACCTGACAAAAAGTCTTTTTTTTAATGTATACTGGTTTCACAGATTTTCTTTTTACCATTTCACACTCTGTTGTTCAAACTCATCCACTGTGTAATTTAATTCAGTGTGGCTTTCTTTCAAGCAGAAATGTTCAATATTTCATTTGGCTTTCGGTGGCATATTCTGTGTGATTAGACCATTTCAGCTGCCTGCAAGGTTTAATCATAGCTCATGTTTCTGTCATTGGATCAGTGTTGGAATTGTCAATAAGTAGGCAGTCGAGTCATAAAAGCTAAAACTGTGATGGGAAAACAGTAAGATTATCCTTGTCCTCCAGCACAATCACAGATTGTATATTCAATGAGACTTTACAAACATGAGATTCAAACATTAATTCAGACTTTATGTTCAGAGTTTAAATTCCTCAGCCATGGCCACCTCTGCTGCCACCATTAGACATTTAGTCATCATCAGCCAACCCTCAGCGAAACACAAGTTTTTCACCAGGGTTTATACACAGTAATGACAGATCTGACAGGCCTCAAATTTTGCATCATTTCTACTCCACAGAAAAATGACTACAGTACAGTGAAAGTACTTTATCTCCTACAATAACTGCAAAAACTATACTTTCTACTGGAGTATAGTGTGAAAGGGAGGGAAGAAAACAGGAAGGTAAAGGAGAAGACAATGTCTTAAGTGTAGTATGGTAGGCCAAAATGCCTATAATCAAATGAAAAAGAAGAAAGGAAATAGTGCATGGAATGAATTCAAACAAACAACTTAACAATGTTTAATCCCATCAACAATAAAACCAAGAACGTCAGTTAAGTAGCTCCTTGTTTCGAAATGCTGAGAGTAGCCAAGAAAGTGCAACAGCCAGTGCACTAAGGGCATGAGCCACAATGTGTGTTTGAAAGATTGGCACGTGCAATGAAAACTCTATAAACACCCACACACACACACACACATACACACACACACACACACACACACACAGCGAGAGACAAACGCATTCTGTATTAAGCCACAACAGGACACCATCTGTCCTGTATATAGTCCAGTAGGTAAAATAATGTATTTACATTGCAGGACGGAAAGGTGTGTTTAGAATAATGGGCACAGCAAGAACAAGTATTTGACCAGTACTCAGACAAAAATGTTATATTCAGTTTATTTTCATATTTCTATGTAGCAGGGAAAATTAGTTGACAATAACTGCAGCTTTAACAAAATAAAACAAAAAAGAACAAAATACAGTAAAGAAGTACAGCAACAGAAACATAGCAGTAGGACTATCAGAATCAGAATACCTTTCCTAGTGTCATTCAATGCCATAATGGCAACAGGGAAAAAAAGAAAGTGCTATTCAGTCTATTAGTCCTTGTTTTGATGCTCCTGTATCTTTTGCCTGATGGCAGCATTGGAACAGGTCTTGTGTGGAGTATGAGGAGTCTTTTATGATGTTTTCCTCTCTCAAACAAGAGCAGATGTTTTCTGAATATTTTAAACAATGGACTTCTGGCACCATCAGTTTCACACACAATCTTCACAAAAAAAGGAAGAAATGCCCAGAATTCAACTGACACTGTCTTGGCAGAATAACCTTATTTTGCTCAAAGCTGCCACCCTCTGACCAAAATGTGTATTGGCAAGTGAACCTCTTGCAAAAGACCTTATACAGAATGTAGAAATAACAAAATAAAGGTTACATCCACACATTAAACAATCTATTCATACATTTTAAAAAAACTTTAAAAAATTGCCATGAAAAACCATGACACCTTAATCAAAATACATTTATCAGGTATGCTTATGAAAGCAGTGCGTGTGTGTGTGTGTGTGTGTGTGAGAGAGAATTCTGTACGGTGAGATTGAGTCTCCTTGAGGGTTATACAAACAAACAAATTAACTTCACATTAATCTCGTATGAGCTTTGACCTGAGTGGGTGGGTTACATTCAACTTACTTTAAGGATATTAATAAATAACAGCTTTCTTGAGTTAAATGCAATACTCTTGTGGCCTGTTATAGAGTAAAGTTTAGTTTTAAGATTTATGCACCACGTACTGATCGGAATCTAACTTGACTGAGCAAGCAGACCGAGTTGTGCATTTGCAAAAAGACACGATGATGCTGGTGACTCTTGTACATCTTGTGGGCATCTTTACTAGATTAGTATTACAAACGGGTCAACTCCTACCACATGCATTTTATTGATGGCTGCAATAAGCCTAGATGGCTCAATGGGAAGTTAAGGCATCTTTGATCCCCTTGGAGGATCTCAGTATTATTATTATAACCTCTCGCTGACACCAGGCCCAATCCCTATTTATTTTGCATTATACCTGAAACACAAAAATACTGTCTAAGATTTACTTAACTAAATGATGAAACACATACTTACACACATACTCATGATCCACACTTGAGCATATTTTACCTTCACGTCTCACGCCTTCACAGAATTTCCTTCCGTCTTTCTCTCTCCTTTTTGCACATTTTCTGTGGTGTGAAATCAACTCATCCGCCAGCCTCTTTCATTTTACACCGTTACTCACAAAATGCAGTGTTCAAAAAGAAGTGATCACTAAATCATCACAATTTAACACCAAGTTAAACTTTGAGGAGATCAGTCTGTCCATTTTGGAAGCACAGCAGATTGTCAATCAGTTTTACCTGCTTTGGTGCAAATGAAAGTGTCAACAGGTGCAATGGAGAGACAAAAGAAACCCTAACCCTAGTGATGTGTCCTTCCGTGTCGAGGCTTTGAAGCATGTGTCGAGTAATCCAGGAAGATTTTTGTGAAGTGCATATCAAGCTTGTGTTGATGACATACAGTATGTAGTGATGTTCGCTAACCTGGGGGGAAATGTTAGAAGATGACCGCGTGACAGAGTGGTGGGGGCAGAGCAGCTGGTCAGCTGCTTCACAATCTAGCTCGAGCTGTCAGTAATGACAGGTGGAGGAGGAGGCTGAGGAGCGGTTTCAGGAGGTTTGAAACTCAAGGAGTTCAGGGAAAGCTGATTAATCTATTCAGAAAGCTGCTCACAGAAAAAAAAAAA
>JAUBNQ010000010.1:9676176-9694558 GCA_032353495.1 Ctenopoma kingsleyae | reverse complement strand
GTGAGACCAGAAACTACACTTACTCTTTCTTAGAGGTAAGTAGAGGTTTGAGTTCAGTATCTCCAGGAGTCACAAACAGGTGAGTTGAAACAGGTCAGTGAGAACCAGGAACAGGAGATTGATTAGCGTGAGAGAGGTAAGATGGCCTCTTCCAGCTCTGTAATGGCAAAAGTGATGCATAAGCACCGGCAGACACCGACAAACCCTCTGAAACACACGGGCTGGCTCTTCTACAACTCCTTCAGAAACAGGGAATTCAAATCCAGTTATTCCAGATATCCCAGAGGCTGGCAAGGTTCCAGAGCCAGAGAAAATCTGAATCAAACTTACAGGTTTCAGTGCGTCCAGGTTGGGGCAGGTCGAAGAACAGGCAGGATTTAAAAAACTGGCAGAATCTTATCACTGGTATGGAGTCGAAAAGGTGCTTCTAAGATTATAGAGCAGACAATATGGCAGAGAGGAGACACTGGAGGTGCTGCTTAAGTAGGGGGAAACAATTAGACTGATTAGAGGAAAGCAAACCTGAGTAAGAGAATGACCAGAAAGGAAATGAATGTGGATTTCAAAATAAAATGGGAAAGTCAGACAAGACCATGACAATTTTGTACAATTGTTTTGTACAAAAGTTTGATAGATGTTTCACTTTTTCTGATTGTAAATCGTGTCAGGTTGAAGTTGGGTGGAGACCTAATGGGAATTACTGTATGTTAGGTTTAATGACAAAGGTGTAGCTTACACTTAATAGGGTCAAGGTGCAACAGGAAAATATCACTGACGTGCATGTAAATGCAGGTGAATAACTTAAATCACCCGTGTGGGAGTCCCATGAGTTATGTAGGGTGTTTATGAATAGGCTCTAAGCTGCTAGACGGCTACTCACTCTATACTCTACATACAAGTATACAATTCAAAATGCTACTTGGGTGCAGTTGAAGAAGTTGTAATCAGCTAAATGTTCTGCTATTTTCATAAGCTAGCTCCTACATTTCTCTCTGTTTGGTATTTGGCAGGTGATGAATAGGGATTTTATTCTTTCAACTTCTATCACATTGCACATAATAATTTAACCCATTATTAACTTTGAATTGCTCATTCTTGCAGCTTTACAGTAGGTAATCAATTACAACCACTGAGCCGAGCTTGTTCCAAAATAGCATAGTACAGTTATGTATTACTACTGGACTTGAAGTACATTTGTGGCATTACATTCAACAGCTTTTCATTTTATAAAAATCTTAAACTCAGATGCCTCCATCAACCAGTTAATGGAGACATTGCAGTAAAAACGCTTTTTCCATCTGTATCTCATCAAAATTTAGTTGGTGACACCAATATGTTCTTAATTTTAGTCTCTTTTCTTCCATGAGGAGTTTGTAGTTAAGAGGAACATTGGCTGAGCGGAACATAAATCAAGGACAAACCCATTATAAACCCCTTTTGAGATGGTAAAATTTCTCTGTGATTTTGCCGTGTCTCTTTGCTCAGTGCACCAGTTGTTGTGCTTATGCTGTTGCTGTTGACACATCCAGTGTGCTTTAATGGAATTTTTGACAGCAGCACAGCACAGGGGGATACGGACGTACACACCCACACTCAAACACAAATACACACACATACACATATGAGAGCTGACGCAGGAGAGAAAATGTTTTGTGCTCACACTTGAAATGCTGCACACACAGTAGCAGGGAAGAAACTCCTCCCTTTTCTTTTCTCCCTTAAACACTACAGTGTCATAACTTTTAAGCAAAGCCAGAATAAGTCAGTATCAGTTGCTGAAGAGAAAATTAGCAGTTGTACTTGACAAAACACTTATCTTCTTGTGCATGTCTTGTGCTCCTTTGTCTTTCTCTTTTTGACTGCATCATAAAGCATTTGGTGCTATAGAAAATTCCAGTTTCCTTTCATACTGCACACCGCATATCTGTAGGTATTCGACTGAATAAAAGGTAAACGCTTTGATAATATAAATCTATCAGCAAGTAATATTTGAAAATATCTCTGGACTTCAAACTGTATTTCATCTGTCAATCATAATATTTCAAAAGAGAAAAACTGGGTGGCAATATTCATTCCAATTTCCTCAGTATTGCAAAACCAGCATTTACATTCTCATAAAAGCAGAAATTGTCACTGTCAGTGTATAAATTGTATGATAAATGCAGATGGAAGTGTAACTGTTAAATAAATTATGATGATGGCTTGGAGCAGGCGACTCCACAAAGACTAATTGTATAAGAATTTTTTAAAAATGGCTGAAAATTCTTTGGAATTGGTTTCTGTCCACCATGGCCTCCAGAGATTTTCTTCTACATGCATACAGACTTCATAGCAGTTATACAGTATTCAGGTACTGGATTAACAGAATACAGAGTGCACCTGTCTCAAAGGTGATACTGACCTTAAAGCACAAAAACTATTTAAGTTATATTAAGGTAGGGTATTTATTGATTCATTATTTCAGCCCACCTCATGTAAGCAGTCTGCATTTTCTTTCTTGACATTTCTAAAGTTCAGTGGCAGTCTGTCTTGTGTCTCTTTCTATTTGCGGCTCAATTAATCTCTTACAGCAGGAAGGTGCTTCTAAGATTCATAATTCTTGTTCTCACAATACCCCTTCCCTTTGTGTTTTATTCACTTGTGAGACTTGTGTCTCTCTCGCCCGTCTTTCTGTCTTTTGCGCTCTGTCTCAAGTGAATGATACTGACTGATCTGTTTCTGATTAATAGCCAAGTGGCCTTTCAGCAAACATAATGAGTTTCTCAACAAGTAACGCTTATAGCAATGAAAAACGCTCCATTTTCATTACCTCACTTATCGGCTCTGAGTGACATTTTTCCATTTCTCCTATATTCCTGCATTCACTTGTTTACCTCCATGTTCACTACCGCCTACCTACATGCCTTTGTTTCTCTGCGTGGAAGTACACAGTGAGACACCAGCTGTGTGGACTTAAAGGCACTAAATAGACATCAATATGTCTGGCCAGTTAGTTGTACTCTTGTAAAGCAAATTTGGAGTTTGATGCCTGCGAGGCACTCAAAAACGTTGTCACTGTCTTACATCACCCTTCCTTTTAATTATACTTTTCAAGTGGGAACTGAGGATAATAACTGTTTCCGTTTGGCATGTGGAATATTTGTCCACTCTTGATGGTCCCTGTTGTCTGATTCTCTTTTTTATGATGTACCATATATTTTCAATAGAGGACAGACTGGAAGGGATCCAGGCAAGCACATGGACTCTGTGTCCGTGAAGCCACAATGTTGTAGCACGTGAAGAAGACTGTCCTGCTGAAACATCCACTGACTTCTTAGGAAAAGGTGTTGCCTTGATGCCAGCCTATGTCTCTCTAAAGTCTAGGATACACTTCAGCGTTAATCAAACCTTCGCACATATGCAAGTCACTCATACTATGAGCACGGATGCACTTCATACCATCACAGATGCTGGCTTTTGAAGCTTTCACTGATAACAGTCTGGATGGTTGGTTTTTTTTGTCTGTGGTACGGAGAACCCAGCATCTGTTTCTCCCTAAAACGGAAATGTCTCGACACAGAACAGGTTTCGCCGTCTTTCAGTCCCTCTGACATGAGAACTCGGCAGTGTTTCTGCGCAGTCGATATATGGCTTCCTCTTTGCTTAATAGAGTTTCAGAACCACCAACCCTGGGGTTCATAGACAACTGCCCCACCAACCAATCCGCTGTCATCCCTTGTATCCTGTGTTGTTTCCTTCCTTCCCTTCTTGAATGCTTTTCTTTTCTTTCCCTTTTCCTCTTTTCTGTCCTAGCATTTCATTGCCCACTTCTTCTTTATTATTCACATTTTTCATTTCAGGCCATTTTGTTTTTGTTTAGTATTGTTGTCTTTAGTTCTTTTCCTACTTGCTTTTCCTCCCATATTTCTTTCCTTTTTTCCTACAAACCTTCTGTCTCACCCTGTGTTCCAGCTATCCTCTGTAAATCTTACCCTCTTTGCTTCCCTCCTCACTTCTTATTATTTTCCTCTTTTAAAATATAATAGTTGTAAACCATGTCATTATGATCCATTCATTTTCTTTTTCCACACTGCCTTCTTTTACTCCCTGTGCAGTCATTCCCTCACATCAGCTCATTTCTCTCCATGTCTCGCTCTGTCTTTATACTCTCCCGCTTTATCTTGTCTCTGTCTCTCTACAGTGCCCAGAGACTAATCTCTTCTTCTTTGGCTTTGTATGCAGCTGAGTGTGTACTTCTGTATAATCTTGAGACTTGCGACTGATTTAAAGAATGCTCCGTTATGTTCGCCGTTGTGTCTCGCTGCGATCTGTTATCTGCCTGGCTAGTTGCACATGCTGCATTGTAATGCCTTTGACACACTGACGTACCTACACACACACACACACACACACTGTTACACACTCATAAATACAGAAACAGCCTGAAGTTACACTTCCTTCTTATGATCCTTCACAGCAGTTGACAGACTGAATATCTTTGAGTTACAATCCCACCCCACCCCCCAACCCCACCCCTACCCCCTGTCTCTGACACACAAACACAGATGCAGATGGCTGAATTATGTGGAATCACATAATCAGTGCAGTACTGTGTTAATGACTTTTACTTCATCCAGCAGAGAACAAACTTTACTTTGCTGATTTGACTTCTTAAACACATTCAACCTCCTGTCTGTATTCTATTTCTTTCACCTTAGGTTTTATACAAGTTAAGCCAAAAGTATAATATGCTAATTACTGAGCTCTAGAGGAACTGATAGGTGGATTTCACTACCTTTTCTTATTGTTGTTTTTTTTTTTTGGTTATTTCCCCTGCAGCTTCTACTCACTCTCACCTGAACATCCATCCATCCATTATCCAAACCGCTTGTCTTCTTAAGGGTCACTGGGGTGCTGGAGCCTATCCCAGCTGTCATTCCAGCGGGGTGCACCCCGGACAGATCATCAGTCTATCACAGGGCTGACACATAGAGACAGACGACCATTCTCATCTAAACATCTTAGGCTAATTGGCTGTTTTGAGGAGGACAGAATAAACTCTTTACAGTCTGGTGTTGTAAATAATCTTGTGATCTTGTGTGTGAAGGCCCGTGTAATTAGATAAATCATTGTATTTGTGGTTATGTAAGGCTTCACAAGCCTCTGAACACCAGCCATGTTTGGGATTTTAGTGTTTGGGAAGATATGATCTTCATCTTATGTCTAGCCATCTTGTCCAAACACTGAAGCTACACTACGTACCACTACGGTTCAAACTGTAAATAAAATACCAGATCTGAGCCAAACAGTGTCACTGTTACACACCAGGACACTTTCTCTCCCCAATTCTGCAGGCTTACTGTTAAAATCAATATGATTTGAAAGTCTTGCAACAGCATTGACCCGAAATACCCTGTGTCACCAAATTCTCATAATGACAGTATGATTTTTATGAATATCAGATGAAAGAAAGACAGTGATTTATAAAATGTCTAACAAATTACGGGATGTAAAATGATCAAATACAAGAAAGTTTAAAGCTCTAAAGATAACTTTAGATTAAAAAAAACATAATATAATTAAAGAATCATCTCTTTTAACCGTGTGATTGAGCCAGTTTTCATGTCAGGTGCTTGTGTTGGATGAAAGAACTGAAGATTAATGTTACATTCAATTGTGCTGTTGCTGGTGTGTGGGTGTGTGTGTGTAGGAGTCACTGTGGTTTCAGGAGGTTTTGAGTCACTTTTTGCCTCAGATTGGATATGAAACGTTCCACAAAAGAGCATCAAAAGTCAAAGTCTCTTCTTTTTTTCCTCTTCCTCCCTGTTTCTCTGCAGGTAGATGGATGATGCTGATCCCTCGCTCTGGAGGTGTGGAGTGACAGGAGACGACGGAGAGATTGATACAGCGGGAAAGAAAGCGAGACGTAATGTTGGAAAGGGTCTCTGCCGCTGGTAACGGAAAACAGGGGAAAAGGTCAGGCACATCGATTGGGAGGCAATGAGGAGGAAGTGAGTAGATTTACAGATACTGGGATGAGAGTGTTTTTCACTTGGTCTCTTTTCTAAATATTTTTTTTCCCTCTCATTCTTTTCTTCTTCTCTTTGTTGGTGCATCTACATCCCCGTCTCTCACTGCCTCCTTCTCTGTCTCTTCTGACGTTCATTCGTTATCTTTCAGCACTTTCATCACTTTGTAAAACACACACATTTCCACATAACACTGGCAGAGCACAAAGGGCTCAATATTTCTGAGTGCAGGAGCTTCAAAGTTGCACTTACAATGCAGCTCAGCGCTTCCTGCAAATGCCTTTAGTGGTTGTGTTGTTTCTCACAGTACTGTTGTCTTAACTTTAAAGAAAAAAGATTTGCTGCTACAGTACTGTGTGAAACCACCACCGTGACCCAACTGTTGAGTCAGTTCAATTAACTTTTTCTGATTTAAAGTCTTGCGGTGTGTTGACTCTTTCAGAGAAAATGCTTTTTCTGGACTACACATCATTGTTACTCTCCGTTTTTGTTTGCCATGTTACCAGACCAATACTTGCAAGAACATAACCACATCAAATCTAATTGCAGCAAGTTTGCAAATCAACCTGGCATTTTTCTGATTTGCAAAATTATCTAATTTAAAAATGAATTATTAAGGTACATAGAACTGAATAAAGATGTGGTAAGTGCTGCTACTTCACAGCTTAGTTTATACTCACTACTACCGTATAAAACTAGCACTAATAATACAAATTCTATTAGTAAATAGAGGGGAGTATGATAGCTCAGTGGGTAGCGCAGTCGTCTTCAAACCCAAGAGTGAGCGGTTCAATTCCCAATCCTAATAGGCTACATGTTGAGGTGTCCTTGGACAAGACACCAATACCCTGACCCTTGGCGCCTCACAGGGGCAACCTGTCCACAACGAATTTCCCCAAGGCGTTCAATTAAGTATCAATTATTATTATTAAAACTTAAAATACTGCAAAACTGTGTGGTGAAACATAGGTTAATTGTGAAGCTTAAAAACAACTAAAAGTAATAAGTAATTTTAGTAAAGCAAGCTACTAGAAGGAAAACTAAAAAGTTTAGTTAAGTCATCTAACTTAATGGATTAACAATACATTTTTGTTGCTCCACAGACCTATTACCACAGCACAGCAGCTGCACTCTGCTGTTGATTTTATCCCATATAACAAAAGTCTGAGCAGTGAAACAAATGATCTGCTGCTTCAAATTATTGTTTTTACAGAACTTGGTTAGAACTTAGCTGTTGGTGTTTATGGACATGAAATATAAACCCGTAAATTTTAAGCTTCGAGCGACACAAATAAAAGCAGTTAGTGCTGTTTGTAGGACAGTTCGTCGAGGAAAATGCCCCCATTCCATTTCGCCGCCACCCTATACTGTTTTATCTCACAGAGCAGAAATGGCTTAAACAAACATAAGTGCAACAGCAATTTGTCCCTGTGGTGAAAAGCAAAGTGACATCTGTGCCTTAACTAGGCTTTGGCAGCGTGATCCCTTCTTCTTCCATCCCGTCTCCAGCTGTATGTGTGTAGCTCTCTCCAGGAAATGGGGTGGAAAATGTTTTACCATCACAACAGCAATTATAATTTACAGATGACGTGACTGGTTAGCTGAGACGCATGCATGCATGCACTCACTCTACAGGCTGCATCTGATCTTTGGTTGAAAGCTAATGAACTCTATGTTTTGATGGCATTTTCAAGACCAAAATGAGATGATTAGAAAGAAAAAGATAATGATTGTTAGAATAACAACTTCCTGTCCTGTAGAGAGGAGAAACTGGTTTGTGCTAGCGTTTTCCTTCAGCTCTGTCTAAATCTATCTCATCTTTCTGTTTTGTTTTTGTCCGTTTCCTCTCCCCTCAATCACTTTTCCTTTATCTGTCTGATCCTTTCTTCATCTAACCTTTACACTTTTGCTCTTTTCCTCTCCATCTGCCTGTCTCACCATCCTCCATCTCTTCCTCCTCCTCCTGTGATGCATTTCTGCCTTATCAGACCACTTAAATGACTCGCCTGCAGTGCTGTTTAGTTTCCTGTGAACTATGCTGATAGTCTCCATGAGCAGAGGAGATAGGAAGCACCCTGTCTGTCTGTTGCACACTCAGCACTGCAGAGGTGGTAGCACTAACACACACACACACAACCCTACATGTAAATGTACACAATATTGTAAATTCTCACCTTCATTTCATTTGAACACTTTATTTTTATACCTTTTAATAATATTGTCATTTAAAAAGCATTCATTCATTCAACAATCTTATCAGTGGCCTTTTATGAACTGACATAGCCAAGACAAAAAAATCAATAAATCCTGATACATGGTTTGTAGCCTCTAATCTGCTGAAGATACAGATGTCTTTCACTATACTTTGAGCTTCCTGTTTGTCAAAAGATTCATCTTGGTTTTTCGATGTTTAAATGGTGCCCCGGTTGGACTGAATCAAAGCCCAGTGAGAAGCTGTTAGACTTAATGCAACTAAAGTTATTGGTGGAGTTGCATTATGAATAAGTCACCTGAGCGAAAAATCCAGTAATATATAGTAACCAGTAATATTATATCATACTTTATGCATCCATGCAACATAAAAACAAAACCTGTCCTCACATGAAAAACATTAGCATTGTTCTTCATACAATTGAAACCATCTATACTGTTGGATACACGACTGACAGGGAAGGCTGAGATCTGCTTAAATATTTAATTAATATACAAATATTTTCTGTTTTCTAGTTCTAGTTCTAGTTTTTCTAGTTTAAACATTCATAAAACATGAATGTTTAAAGAAATGTGACCAATATGAAGCCAACAGAAATGCTTTACAGAAATTCTGCATAGATTAATAAACTGTTGTTTAGACACAATTAAAGTGAAGTGAATAGCTAATATTTTAACCACAGAGGTTGCAGACCAGCAAAGCAGTCATATGAGTCATTTGTGAAGGTCATACACTTTGGGTTGTTTTGGAAGAGGCGGCGAACACCTTGTTATAATTTGTCATTTCTAGGATGCTGTAGATAACATAACAGCATGAACGCACAAATGTATCTGCCCACACAGACAGATAAATAATCTGAATGAATACGAATGTTTGAATAATAATAATAATAATCGCACCTAGGCGGTTAATGTATGCATACACAATTATATGTACACATTTATACAAACAAAAGCAAAACACAGACATTAATTGATACATACATTAAGATACAAGAGATTCACATTAAACAATGCAGATATTAACATGCCCACGCAGAGCGAAAAAATACAAAGCAGTGGTTTCATTATTGTGCTTATAGCAATGACTAAAATACATATACACACATTAAGAGTGCATATTCTGTTCTACTTGATGTTATCATAGACTCAACGCCCACTAAACTATTTGTGCTGGAGGCCTGAGTCCGTCTGAGATGTGCTCGTATTTTATCTTGGACACACACTCATGGACACATAAGGAAGCACAAACACTTGTTCATTTTTCATTCATGCGCCCACACATTCTAAAATGTTTCATTGGTTTTCACAGTCTTTCAAGATCTGTCTTACTGTTTCTTACGCACAAAGACATACTGCATTGGTACAAACAAATCCTGGGCTGCTCAATTTCCCACAAGCCTTCACTTCAGCTTCCCACCCAAACTTTAACCTCAGTCTCAGGTTACAGTATTTTCACTGGAGTACAGTAACCACAACTGATGATGTCAAGTTATCTCACAGTAAAACCTTCTACCACACTCAGTTGGCACTCAGCCTCTAGCGCACTGCCCCGCTGCTTAGCAGCACAGTGTTACATCTGATCGCTAAAACATGTTGCTCAAACAAAACCGACTGTCACTGTTATCATTTACACACTGAACACAACACATGACAACTGTACTTGTTTGAATCATGGTGTAAATGCTGTTTACATGCGAGAGTCTCCCAGGAGAAGCTACTGTAGTAGCTCACCTCACAATAAAACATCACCAAAACTTCACCCACTCCCCCCAACACACACCTAAGACCGATGATTTATATGTGCAAAGTGTATGAACTTAAGTAAGTAAAGTAAGCAGGTATGGTAATCACGGTAACAGCCACAGGTGAACAGATTGCATACCTCACAGTATGGCATTTCCACCTCCTCACAACAGTGTGACGTAACTTCCCATTCTCTACTACACCTACACACTCTTACACACAGACGCTGTGAGTCCTCCACCTATCCTTGAAAACATTTATGAGGCGTTAAATCACCAAGCCGTCTGAGTGATAAGGGTAAATAAAGAGGACAGCCAATAGTTCGGCACACCCAGTGCACACACATTGGGATGTGAGGGTGTAAACAACAAAGCTTTTGTTTCTTTTTAACTCTTTAAAGTTATGGTAAGTGACTACAGTGATTGACACTGGTAGTCATTCTGTCTCCCAAACTTTTATCTGGATCACAGATGATATTATAAATTAGGCTGATAAAGAAAAAACAAAAGAAGTGGAAGTAGAAGTGGAAGGGGATATTTAAAGAAAAGGGGGACGTTACTGAGTAGGAGTTCAGTGGAAAGTAAAAATAATATGAAGTACAGTGTTAAGCTGGACAAATTGAATCTATTTAAACAGCAATGAGTCAAAGGAAATAAAATAATGGACGGTGGAAAATATAATTTGTCTGAGTGATGTTAACTTTAATGTTAAATATGGTTGAAGTGACATTTTACATTCAATATGCTTAAAGGCAGATTATACATTTTTAAGTTACATTAATACTTTTATTTTATTTTTTTTTTATTTTTTTTTTAATCTTACAGCAATAAAACACATTGTGTTCATGTCCTGGTGCTGTCCTGATGCAGTACATCATAATATTTAGTAGTATATTAATAACATTCAAATTCAAGATCAATAAGGTAACTTACCAATTTCATTATATAAAATACATATGAAGACAGAAAATGCTATTACCTTCTTAAATGTACAAAATGCGCTGAACAGAGAAAATTGAGGTGCTTTTTTTTGCAGCTCAATTGGTCCACACAACTTTTCCTCTGCTGAGGAGAACATGGCAGTGTGTCTCTTCATCTTGAAACGATCTCTGGTCATGTCTAGACCAGTTGTGTAAAATGGCCAATCAGAAGCTGCAGAGATGAGAAGATGTGGTTCAGGAAAAAAAAAAAAAAAGTTTTTTTAGTTTATTCAATTCAAACATGCGAGTGAACACAGGGGTTACTTCATAATGGTATAATATATTCAGATAACTGTATCTTAAGAACATATTTTACTGAATCTGTTAAAGTAGAAGCAACTTCTGTACTAACAGTGAAACTAACAAATGAATGGAAAAAATGAATGATAAAAAAGGATGGAGGTAAATGAAAGGAAAGAATGTTAAAAAAAAAAAAAACATTAATAGATGTGTGGCTATAGTGGATAATCTGATATCCTGTTTTCTGTTTATCATTTCTTCCACAGAACAACCTGATCCTCAACTCTGACCTGGAAGAAGAAAAGCCACTCGCTTTGAAGTGAGATTTACACCCATAAGCAGACATAGAAAACCCAAGTAGCAAAGATTTTACGATGAGTTGAAGACAGCAGGCACCAGTCATGGATGTGGACAACCCAGTTTCTGTTTTAAATTTGGGGCTCTTAAACACATCAGGATGTGACTGAACGCCAAGAAGCAACAAGGGACATTTTCCCTCAGCATACACCTTAAGAACTCTTTGCCAACAATCACTGGCACGAAATGGGAGATTCAACTCGTACTGAATAATCTGAGCTGAATGTTTACAGCTAGGAAGACTTAATGGGAATACAATATAAACTTCAGAGCTACTCCTGTAGCTAGCTCCTCTCTATCCTCTGTTTCCCTTTCTCCATCATTCCCTATGCACCAGGTTGCTCGCATTCCACCCCCCCCTTTCCCCGTCTGTCCTTTTTTAACGGTTTCCTGTTGGTTAGGAATTCAATTGGAAGGCATACTTAAAAATATCATCAAATAATCCCCAATGCTTGGTCAATCTCTCTACCTACTTTGCTCTTACCCCCGCTGACGAGGGAGTTTACCCTTTTTTCAACCTCCTTAATAGGGTAAGGCTCTGTCTCTGTGATGGGGGGCCCAGCGAGGGTTCTCCTTGGTGGGTTTGGTACCACCACCTCATCTTTGGAGGTTGGAGGTCGGATGGCTTGGCCAAGCAACAACCCCATGGACGTGAACCAAAACCTGTCATGGGGAAGTATTGGAGGTGGAGGTGTGGCAGCCATGAGCGCAGGTCTGGACAATTTCACCCAGAAGTCTGTCACCAGCACGATGATTAAAGAGAAAAACTGGCCTGCGCTGCTTATTCTTATCATCATTGCGCTTACGATAGGTGGCAACATCCTGGTGATACTGGCGGTGTCGTTGGAGAAGAAACTCCAAAATGCTACCAACTTCTTCCTGAGGTCACTAGCTGTGGCGGACATGCTCGTTGGTATCCTGGTCATGCCCATCTCCCTCATTAACATCCTCTATGGTAAGTCATGAGAACCTGCAAAACACAACACAACACAAAACACAGGTTGCAGACGCACATTTTGAGTAAGTAGCAAACACCAAATTAATGGTTAAAATGAAACATTAGTTTAAGTCCATATAGATGAATTTACCTCAAATTTCAGTAAAATACCCCACATACCTGTACCCTGTTTTTTAGACAATTTTAGTTTTATTTGGTGTTTAGATTTAAGCGTCTGAGATTTCTACCTCCACCCCAAAGCGTTTCATATGGATATATTTTCATGTTCATGGCAATGAAAATGTACATTTAAAAAGACATTTACTTTGAACCACAAATTTCAGGTCCACAACGTTGACCTGCTGTTGGCACAAGATGAAAACTCGGGGTGTCATTAAAGTCACTAGATTTTATCTTCTGAGGGTCTGAGAATGGGAATCTCTATCTAGAATCATGGCAGTCCATGCAAAAGATGTTGAGAAAAGGTTGAGATACTGTATTTCATCCTCACCAAAACCATGCAAAAACAAGTAAGTTACCCACGTAACTTAAGCACTTTAAACATCCAATATACATTAACAACTTTCCATTTAATCACTCCCTTTATTTATAGTTTGGTAACCACCACCTCCCACACCCTCAGGAACATGCATTACCACAGCATTTGTCACTGAAGAAAGAGCTGATCCAACTACATTATTATATTTGGCTGTGTAAGCTGTTCAAATAGGCAGAGGCCCCCCTCTTTCTCTACCACTTACATTTCTTGTGCACCAGCAAAAGTGCACCTTGTGCCAGTTAGCTATAATTACCCAGTGCTCATGTCACCCTCACCACAGTATAAAATATATTTCACTAGCAATGGTCTTGGCTTTTCAACTGTGTTGGCTTGGTGAGGTGTCAGGTCTGAATTGCATCAGGGTGACTGAAGCCCGTTAATGCCTGCTTGCAGGTCTTTTTAGCAGACTAAGCACAGTTTAGTGAACTGCTGCCTCCCACTTGTGTAGTAAGTTGGTTCTTCCTTTATTGCTACTTGATTTTTTTAAGTTAGTATCACTCAAAACAATAATTACTTTCTTCACCCTGTAATTGACCTTAATAAAAAAAGGGCAGATACATACAGTACCTATCTCACCCAGTGTTTAAACAGTCTCCCCCTGATTTATACCCATAGTCTTGGGTACCCACCCATTCACCAGCTGCTGCCAGCACACTGTGACATGCACCCTGTTATTATTTCAAAACATTTTTCAGTGCAGTTATTGAAATAATTATTGCTTCTCTGAGACATTGCACACTGTCATTTTGTGACTGATTCAGAAGCCAGAGGATGCCAGCTTGATAATTGCAATATCATACCAGCTCTCAACTGTTGTTCTTGCTTACAATATCTGTGCCAGGATTCTGTATCAACGCCCACATTAGCTTAATAGGATGGCGGGTTATATATCGTAGGCTGTGTGTTTAGTTTCTTTTCCAACACTGAGTAAAAACGTTAAATTTAAGAAAGGCTGTATTCCTCTCCTGTGTACCTGTAAATGTCACCATCACAGAGCTGATCACAGAGCTGATAGTGGGAAAATCTATTGCAGAGCTGCAGATTAGTAGAGGTTGGCCTTTGCCGTTTTCAGAATCCCCATCAGTGTCCACATTATTTACTTCCAAGAAATCCTCTCATTTTTTCTAGCCAGAAAACTCTCTTCAGAGTTGGTGCAAAATTATTTTGATTTAATTTACATTTTTTAAGTATCTGACAGTGACGGTGTTGTGAGGAGTCTCCTCAGTTATCAGCTGATGGCTTCTCTCAGAGAAACTGTTTTGATTAACTGAGTTTGGTTGCAAATAGTGATGACATTAAGCCAAATATTATCGCCTCAGAGAAGAGTATATTTCATTTTAGCAGCATGACAGGCAGTTTATTTCTACCAAGCACAAATGATAAAGGGCAGAAATGTGTTTGTGATTGTTCCTGTGGCTGTATGATGTGTAGTAGCTTACCAATACATTACATTATCTTTACATTTGTCAACACTGTCATGGAGAGAATGAAGGGATAACACAAGAGTCAAGGATGAGCACATGAATTGGGGTCAAAAGAGTTTGGATCAGCAAGAGGTCAAGAACTCAATACCTGGTCAAATTAACTTGAGAAATTGAGACTGAGGGGAATTATTTCATAGATGTGGCATTATAAAAATCATGACATACTGTACAGTATGATACAAATATTAACAAAAGACTAACTACAGTAATAATTATAATAATCAGTATGTGTATTAAGGTATATCGTGATGTTTACCACCTTAGAAGAAACACGTAAATATCTATTAATGTGTTTACAGGCATATGCTGCATATACTGTAACTGGTTGTTTCCTTGCCTTGTTCTAACAGAAACACACAGTTATTTCCGTTTACTAGTAGACTACTCCCTCTGTTAAGAACAGTTGCATAATGTCAGCTGTGGTGCTCCTGGAAGTGCATGTTATTTTGGAAGTTATTTCAGCGTGGGTTTGAGACTTAAATTGGTATGCTACTTATTCAGGTATGTCTTCCTGTGATAGACAGTTTAAAACAAAAAGGCTGAAAATCAAAGCAGCAGAACTAGAAATATCATGTCCCCATATTCTTCTTCCTTTTTACAACCTGGCTCTTAAGTTGCCCTCAATGCAATGCGAACTGCCAAAAAGAGAAAAAGAGAACTCCCAAATCCCCAGATTTTTTATTTGCAATATGGGAAATATAGTATTCATTGTTTGTTTTTTTTGGTGCTTATTCCATACTATGGCCTAAAGGTCAGAATAGCTCAACATGTGCTGCTTCAATCCAGGCAGTTGTTTTTAAATGTGACGTCTGTGGGGCCTCTAACTTAGAAATTGCTTTAAAATAACTTAGTGTGGTTTTATAATCATTCACCATTCAACAGTTTTCATATTTATATAACTGATAAATTGAT
This sequence comes from Ctenopoma kingsleyae, assembly GCA_032353495.1. NCBI lineage: Eukaryota > Metazoa > Chordata > Actinopteri > Anabantiformes > Anabantidae > Ctenopoma > Ctenopoma kingsleyae. Next base: position 9,679,125 of record JAUBNQ010000010.1, on the reverse strand, counting down.
GGTGAAGAGTAGAGAGACATGAAATCTTCATTCATTCCATAGTCTATAGTCATTTTGCCCTGCAGCTCTTTAGTTTCCTTAGCACAGCTATGTCAAACTTGCTTCTCTGCTTTGTAGCTGTCAGGCTTCCTTCAGGAATGCTAAACAGGACAGGGAAGGTTGATTGCTGCTTAATGAGCTGTGTATGGTCAACTGACACATTCGCTCGCTAACTCCATGTCTGTCTGCTAGTTCGAGCTTCTGCTGGTGCTGATTGCTCACTGCAGTAATCAATGTTTCACACAAACAAACGCACACTGGGGGGAAAAAAAACGCTCTCTGTTTCACAAACATCTGTACAAACACATCCAGACAGGCAGGCAGTGTGCCTCTCACACTGTATTTCATTTTTATACATACCCACAAAGGAATGCTGCTCCCCGCAAACACACACATAGAGATGCTCACACACACTTGAATGGAGCCTGGATCTATACTTGCAGTGTTATTCATCAGACTGGGACAACTGACTGCACTGATCCATATGGCTGACAGAGTGATAGACAAGACAAATACACTCACAGTTGTGTTTTCATCACATCAGAGGACATTACACTGGATTACATTCATTTCCTGAAGACCTCATCCTAACCACTGCGTGTCTAACCCTAATCCTGAACCTAAACACAACATTTAATGATTTACACTGCAGATTTACGTCCCCACAACATGAGCAGTACACACAAATGCAAACGCACAAAAGACAAACACAGACATGTCATAAAATGTTTTCGCACAGTTTAAATCAACAGTGAATCATTCCGATGACAGCACTAACGATGATGACAATGATTATGATGATGATGACAGTCATAATGAAAGATGATGTGGATGGTAATTTAACAAATTTTTATTTGCATAAACTTGCTGTGTTCACACACACACACACACACACACATACACACGCACAGAGTCTGCTGTCACACACAGAGCTCATCAAATTTGAATTTCTTTAATTGGAATGACCACACGCACACACGGGCTGGCTTTGTCTATGTACTGAACAAAGGATTAAAAAAATAATGCAATGAGGTACTAAATGTTCTTTGGACAGGAATAATGTTTATAAACATCCTGATTAAATCAAATTTCTCAGATAACACAACAGAATGTCATTATTCGGTCCTCATTGACCTTAGCTGGGTTCACACACTGCTGGCATGTTTTACATCGTTATCGTACCATACACATAAACTAAATCACATGATCACATTGTGTCTTCTGTTGCATGTTTGTCCACTTGGAAAAAATGTCTGTCGTGCAGAATAAACACACACAAATACAAACACAAACACACTACAGGGAGAAGCTAATGGTCACTTCCAGTAATCACTATGTGTACTCACTGTGTCTTTACATACACTTACTGTATATAACAAGGTAACATTTGACTGTCTCAAAGCAGATTTCTTAACTATTATGTAAATGAGAAAGTTGAGGAGGAGGAACCTGGGGAACCTGTCCTCTCTTTCATGTCTATGCATAACCAGGCCAATGATCATCCTTTTATATATGTACATAACAAAATGCTGGAGATAGAGAAAGGAGAAGGTATGAAACTAAAACTGAAACTAACACAAGGTGGTCTGCAGTCACTTTAATTATCTGTGTATCCCACTCCTCGTCTCTGCTTGAGGTTTGCAGCTTGAGGCTACATTAGCTTCTACAAGACAGACACACAAACATCCAGTGGAGCCATCGGTGTTTGCATTGTAGGTAACGTAGGCGTCAGGTCAGCTGCATTCGTTTTGTTCCTTGTTTAAGTGTCCATTAGGAGTCCAACAGTGTAAAAGGAATGCAAAGCTAAATCACTTCTCTGTTGAGATGTCAGAGAGGATGTACAGTAGCTATTTCACATCGCAAACATTTGTTCTGTAATGCTTTTAGAATTTATTCTAAACCCTACCAGCATTCAAATTGAACTCCAGACACAAACATGTTATTTTATCTGTCATACAGACATGGCAGCAGGACATTGTTCTTGCTGTAATTTCTTTAACCCAAATGTAGCTCGAAAGAGGTATCTCTTTAGGGGTATTTACACATTTTATATGTACCTTAGTTAAAATGCAGACTCATAAAAAACATCCAGACAGAGCATCAAACAGCATATTAGAATATGAGATATTTATTCAATATTAAATGGAGACTTTCTGCTGCTTAGCTCTGCTGCAGACATAACTATAGTCTAAATCCAAATCATTTAAAATCCATTTTTTCCTACACTGAAACGCTGCTCTCTGACGGAAGAATGAACACGATGAATTGCCGTTTGACCTCCTGAATCACAAAGTGTCTGGAAAATTTGTTTCATCACAGATAATGTGTTAACTTTCCAAATCCATTTAACATTTTAACACTAATCTGACAGATATTCAAAATGTTATCTTGGCCATAAAGGCAGAAGAATATATTATCATTTCAAATTAGTGTTATTTAGATTGATTTGGCTACTTTCCTTACTTGGCTCTTTGTTTGCACTGTGATTAAGAATATAAGTGATAATAAAACACTGATAATATATGAAGTGCTGAATTTACTCATAATTGCATGTGTGACATAAACAAAACGAAAAGCAACAAAAAAAGGAACAAATGAAAATAGCTAACCTTCAAACCTTAAGTAAACATAAACAACGCTATGAAGATAACTGTTGTTTCACAGTAAGAGCAGAAGCATTAGCAGCAGAGAAGAAGATGAGTGCTTATAGACTCAGAGCAGGAGTAGCTCACACACACACTCATCTAAACACACAAAGAAACAGACAGCCTAAAAGTATATGATTTTCAAAGCCAACTCAATCAAAGTTATCGCTGAAGGCTATCTCTCTGCATGGAGCCCTAATTGGAAAAACACACACTTGCTGACAAGTCACATGTTATCAAAACCTTGCACGCTCACACACACACA
>JAUBNQ010000010.1:9594598-9606685 GCA_032353495.1 Ctenopoma kingsleyae | reverse complement strand
GTGTGTGTGTGTGTGTGTACAATGAATATCCAGCTACTAGTGACAGTCTGCAGTGAAAAAAGAAGGAGTAGAGTACAAGCCAGGGGAGAAAACCATCTGATGCTAGAGTTTTACAGCATTATTATACAATTTTTGTTGTTTATTGGAGCCATTTTCCGTGAATGCATGATATATTCCTGCTCATAGGACTAAGGATGGAAAATGTTTTTATAGCACAGTAGTAATATGAAAATGTCTAGTTTTTAAAAGAGCCATGGCAATATCAAAGTACAACTTGAAGGTACTGTAGCCAACCAAAGCTGTCCAGATGAAAAATAACCTATTCAATATAGCAATTGTGCTCAGCTCGACTTAATGAATAATCAATCGGGCAATGGAGTTAGAATGTTGTCTCTAAATTTAGAGCTGCATGGCCTAAATTGTATTATGCAGATATAGATAAACATCTAGTTCCCATTTGCCTCTGAAAAACTTCAGCTTTCACCTTGCTTTTCTCATGTATAATTTCTACTCCAGATATATAAAGAGAGGCGAGAAAACTGGGGAGGATAGAAAAGACAGGGTCATAGTTGCTCTTTAGGACCTCAAGTGGAGGTTTAAAGCCAATTTGAGCATGACTGTAGCCATTTTCTTACTTGATTGTGGAATGTCTTTTCTTTAAAGTAAATACCGCTAAATATATGTGAACATTACTTGTCACTGCTAGAAGAATTTAGCAAATCAAAGGCATGTGGAGTGTATAAAAAATAAAGCCAGAACCTGGAAGTGGTTTCAATATATGTGCATTCAGCATGTCATAAGCTGCAGTCTCAATCACAATGGCACTGCTCATCTTTCTGCTACATATATCATTAATTTAGTTTTGTTTTCCTCCTCAAAACTAAATGAATTTTAAAATGCCTCTATCCATACATCTTTAGCCAAAACAGTAAATCATCACTGCATTGGGTTGGAAATGAGCAAAACAGGCTCCAATCATGCTGTATTTGTCCTGTTAAGCTCAGCTCACATTCCCTATCAAGATGGTGTAGAGAACAGCGTAGCCTACTTTCCAGCGCTGTCTCCCCCGCAGCAGAGAGCATTCCCAGGGTGGCAGCGCTCTGCAGTGGCGCTGTCCTTGGTGCTGAATTCAGCTCGCTCTCTGCTTCACAGTCACGGCGCAGCGGCTGGCTGAGAAACCCATTTTTCTCTGACAGGGAGCAGATTTGATTTCATCATGCCAAGGACAACACACACCAGCCTAAATATGGAAATCCCTCTCTAGGTTTTGCAAACCAGCAAGAGTTATCTATGCATTAGGAGACTGGTTGATTAGATTTTGTTTTGGATTTGAATGTTTGAGGAGGGATGACATGATTAGTTGTTTTTGTCTAAACTGTGATGTATTTTTCACCAATTTCATGAGCTGACATTTGTTTTATGTTTTTCTTTTTTTCAAAATGCAGATTGTGCTGTTGGCATTGGGAAAAGTCATAATGAGTTAGCAATGCTAACAATCAGAAATACCATCTAGTTTCAATCTCACCGCGTAGCAGTTCATTATTGTTGCACTCTCTGTCTATAAACTCCTTAATTTCGTAATTTGCATCAGATCAAGGGAACACAGTTGTTAAAACATGTTTCAAGGGAAGGATTTGTTTTTTCCTACAGTTCATTAAGGATACTCAAGGTCATACATTGAGTATTTTTAGCTCATTGTATTTTCATCCGCACACGACTTATTTTCAAACACATACAGTATATTAAGACAGTTGCACTCCTTCTGATTGCATAACCATGCAGTGCTGCTCAAGGTCAGGTCCTATGGAGATTTAAGTAATTTGTTCCTGAATCCCACCTTCACATATATGCTAATTATGAGAAGTAAGTCATACTTCTCACACCATACAGCAGATCAGTTAAAAAAAAATCTCTTGATACACTTCACATAACTCCAACAACCACCATGAGGATACCTTATTTGGTCCTTTGCAGTTGGTTTCATGCCACCTTCATCACTCGGTTGGTTTTTTCCAAGCCACGAACAGGACATGATCTTTGTTAGCTCTATCTTTTTGATCATGCACTGTTCTCTTTTCTCTGTTTGCTGGTGCCACTTTTATTGTGGCCAGATCTGCTGTCAGCCTACCAGCCCTGATATGAGGAGTAGAGGAAATTTCCTTTGCTCAGCCATAACCTTCATTCTTTCTTGATCCCTTGTTTCCTCTCCCTCCTACAACCCTAACTTGGCGTCACACATCATTCCAAACAGAGAGCAAACTTCCCTGCTACACATCACTGGAGGTCCTGGGTCTGAGGGAGAGGTTAGACGGGACACACCCACAACATGCCATCCACAGTGACTTCTGGATGTCTGGGTTTCGGAACGCATAGATGATAGGGTTGATCACAGAGCAACAGGTGGCTGGGAGGACCGTGGCGTAGGTGTATATTACAGGGTAGCTAGAGTCAGCCACAATGGAGTACATAGCAAATGGCAGCCAACACGCCCCAAAGGCACACAGGATGGCCGACAGTGTGGAGACACCTTTGGTGGTGGAGATGGCCACAAACTGGTGCTGCACTGCGATCTGTTGTGCATGGCGGAAGGCGATCTTGCAGATTTGTAGGTAGAGCTGCATCATCAAGGCGAAGACCAGGAGGAAGGTGACAGCGAGCGCAACGGCATTGTTTTTGGTGACAGGTCGGCAGATGCTGCACGTGGATTCGTCTTTCAAGCAGTTCCAGCCAAGTGCCGGCAACAAGCCAAGTGTAAGGCATGACACCCAGATGAAGACCACCATCACGTAGGTGAAGGTGACTGTCCGTTCAGTGTGGTAGGTCAGGGCATTATACAAGGACAGGTAACGGTCCACCGTAATGGCAAGGATGTTGAGGACAGACGCTGAGAAGGCCGAGATGAGCAGTCCAACTGACAACAGCGTCACAAACTCCACTGAGCTGTCAACTAAATAGGTGAAGACAAAGTTCAAGATGAGGCCCAGGCCAGCCAAGAGATCTGCCACTGCCAGCGATCCAATCAAGATAAACATTGGTGCGCGCAGGGTTGGTGTGTAGAAGAGCACAGCAATCACCAGGGCGTTCTCACAGGAGATGAGTGTCCCGGTAACGCAAAGTGCAATATCCCAGGGGCTGACCTCCTGGACAGAGACAGCGGTGGACGCTGGCTGGAGGTCAGGGGTCAGAGTTCGCGCCACAAGTTCAGAGGAGGAATTGGAGGGATCCTCAGCTAGACTCCAGGAGGTGGAGAAGTCGAAGGTGTCGAGGGGGGAGGAGGAGTTGAGGCTGCTACCACTGCCACTACTCATGGCTGCTGCTGCGGCCAAGGAGAGAATCATAGCTGGAGAAACAAGAGAGAAGGAAGGAAGGAGGGTAGATGTAGTAGACGAAAGGGAAGGTGGCAGGAAGGAGGAATTGAGTCAAGACGGAAAGGAAGAATGAGTAAGTATCGGGATGTGATTATGTGTTCAGAGAGTTTGTAACAGGGAGAAAAGAAGTGTGAGAGAGGATAAGCAGTATGATAAGGGAAAAATAGAAAAAACATGGGGGGAAGAGATGAAGAGCATATAAATATAAATAGTTATGAAAGGAGAGAAAACAGTAAAAGAGAGATCAGTGGTTCAGAGTTTGAGTGAAAAGTTCAGAAAAACGGTAGGTTGAAAAGGAAAGTTTTCAACCCAACAAACAGGACAAAGACAGAAAATAATGAGATACCAGAAGAATGGCGAGAGAAAAAGAAAAAGTTTGACAGGTAAGACCAAGTTTTAAGTTCAGGAGAAGAAAAGGGAAAGAATAGAGAAGAAGATGACAGAATAAGACAGAATGAAAAAATGAGAGATGAGGAAGAGGAGAGCGTGAGTAAAGACGTAAATGAAACAAAAAACAGATGCATGGATGAAAAGCAGGAGAAATGGGAAAGTGTTAACATCTGTCCCCTGTAATAAAGGGGCAAACAAATTATTTGTATTCATTCATCATCAATCCAACAATTCATTCATTCATAAAAAAACAACTATGCAATTGACCCTGAGCACACACGTCACCAGCAGCTCCCAGGCACCATGCTGACAGGTAATTAACTGCAGCACAATAGCAGGTGTGGATGCATCCACAAAAAAGTAAAATGATTCTTTAAAGTACAGTTATATTCCTTCCATTTTGTTTTCAAAGCCAGGAGACAGACAAAGCAGCCACACACAAAAAAAACAAAACAATTCAATTAAGCAATCTAATAACGCTCAAGAAAGCTGAAATTTGGTGCATTCCTACCTAAAAGGTGCAGGACAACAGCGAAGATGTTCAGTTTCCTCACAGTCAAAACCATCATCAACAAATTCTATTTTTAGACCATCTCTAAAAATGGTGCATGACGTCCTGGGGCATGGCGCGGCGGTAGCTGCTGTCCTATTCACCGGTGGCGTTTCTGAGCGCGTGCCCACACGTGCGTGCGTGCGTGCCTGTGCGCCCGCGTTTGCATTTTTCCGGGCTGGTTAATTCAGATTCTGATCCACATATGCCGCTGCCGCACAGAGACGGCAAAAAAAAAGAAAAAAAAAATCCGGCACGAGGCTAATGTTAGCTCAGCCAACTCGAGCTGCCAGCGCGCGCGCACGCGTACGCGCCAAAAGGATGTGGAGCTCCATTCACAAAAAAATTCTCCCCTCTCTCACCTCCCACCTCAACTTCCCCACATACCCATCCGTCACCCCCGCCCCCTTACTTCTCATCTCTCTCCTCCACTCTTGCTTTCATGGACCCCGCGCACGCACAAACACACACGCGCGCACACTCCGTCAATGACTGCAAACGGCCGCGGGAAGGTCACCAGCAGCACCGCCAAAAGCCCCGCAGCTGAGGAGCACAGATCCCTGCGGTAACAGGGACTAACCCTAACCCTGTAGCCCGGAGCAGTTTTTTTTTTTTTTTTTTTCACAACCAGCAGCGACCTGTCACCAACTTTAAAATTCTCTGGTCAGCCCTGACTGTGTGTTTTAGCAAAAGAGAGAACAACAAAAAAAAAAGACATCTCCATCAGTTTCATTCAGCTGCAGCAGCGCAGTCCCTGAACCAGCGCGAGAGGGAGAGGGAGGGAGAGAGGGAGGGAGAGAGGGAGAAAGCGGGATGCAAGGGGAGACCACGCCACAGAAGCAAAAAAAAAAAAAAAAAGAGGAGAGAAAATTACCAGCTTGTCTTCTTCTTCCCCCCTGCAGGAAACCAGGATGTCTCTTGTCCTTTATCCTCCACTTTAGGTGAAGATGATTTTATGTATTTTCTAGGGTTTCCCCCCCTCTCGTTCTCCCCTTTTCTCCCCAGTCAGCGGCGCGCGCTATATTCCTCGGTTGGCATGGTTATTAGCCCTCTGTCGGCAGCTCCGTCCTCGCGCTGCACATCCTCGGCCCCTCATTGGACGCGTTTGTCATTCTCCCCGTCTGACGTCAGAAGTCTCCGCTCCTCCAGTCACCGTCATCATGATCGGTGTGTGAATCACGGAGAAGGAAAATGAATTAATAAATTCACCTTCACAAATAACAAGGTATAGGTCGATAATGTTTTAGATAGATTTTATCATTATTATTATTACTATTGTTGTTGCTGTCGTGCTCGGTTGTGAGTATGTGGTTAAACAGAAATAACACTACGTACAGGGGCACGAGGAGTGGACGCACATGCAGGGACAGAGCAGTACAGTGCATCAAACAACATGTGACGAGAAGTTTTTGCTTCCTCCTAAAATTTGTTACCACTGGAATTGCTGCCGCTTTCTTCCCACTATACAATCTCACTATAAAGTTGTGATGAAAACAGTTACAACATGTAATTGCTTAAATTTCAAATATCACTTTAATGATCTGATGCTGCAACCAACTGAAGCAGCTATGATCTTATGCTGCCATCCCCTTTTTTCATAACAGAAAAGTTCAATTCTGCCTCGACCCATAGGCTTATAGCTTATAATAACTTTCTGTGTGTTGCAGCAGCATATTAGTTTATTGTTCTATCTATGATAAACTATTAAGAACTTCAGTGCTAACTTATCAATACAGTTATGTTGATAATGATGTCTTCATCTAAGCATGAAGACAGAGCTGCTGTACTGTACAGAGCTGATGCTTTACATCATGTGTAGATTAAACACAAACCAACTAAGTGTTGAACTTAACCCACAGAGATCTACAAGGGAAAAACCTCCTATGGAATAATTATCAATTAACTAAAAAAAAGAAACGTTTTTTACTGTTTCAAAGTACAAAGTACTTTGTTCAGGACGATTGATAATAAATAATTGATAAACTGCTTTTTCTATTAAAGTAGAAAACCTATAGAGGCAGACAATTTACTGATAAAACAAATGCAAGATCTTTATCATTATTGTTATGCACAATGGGCGGCACGGTGGTGTAGTGGTTGGCACTGTCGCCTCACAGCTAGAAGAACCGGGGTTCGATCCCCGAGTCGGCCGGGTACCTTTCTGTGTGGAGTTTGCATGTTCTCCCCATGTCTGCGTGGGTTCTCCCCGGGTACTCTGGTTGTTAGTCTCTGTGCATCGGCCCTGCGATGGACTGGCGACCTGTCCAGGGTGTACCCCGCCTCTGGCCCAATGACAGCTGGGATAGGCTCCAGCACCCCCCACGACCCTTTCAAGGACAAGCAGTTAGGAAAATGGATGGATGGTTATGAACAATATATGATACACCCCTAGTGGTGGGTTCAAAAAAAGCCCCCACTAGGGGTCCCCAAAAGCTCTATGACCAGCCCTGCTGTTAACCACTTGATGCTCTAATTGGATGTAGTAATAGCTCCCTCCTTAAGAATAGGTGCTGCAGTTTTTTCCTGCTAAATGAATCTGTGACACCAGCTGGCATAAGGCGGACCACCTCCACCCGGTCTGAAGACAGACACAAGCTCATATTTCTCCCCCGGCTCGGTCACTCCTTCCTCAGCTTAGACTCAATTACATCATCACACCTCAAGTGCAGGAAACTCCCAAGCCAGCCCACGCATCGTGCACTCTGACAACCTCTCCCTCACTAAGTCTTACTATCATTTTTTTCCATTTCGCTCTTCACCTTTCCTCATGTCCCTTCATCTATCTTTATTCATTGTTAAGCCCACAAGCCAAAGGATAAATGGAATTGGAAAGGATCTTTTGGTTTCTTGTGATGCACGCACACACACGCGCACGCACACACACACACACTCCCATTCCCTTCTTTTGTGGCTGATGTGCATAAATCGCCCCACGTGATTAGAATATGGATAAAATGTGAGTGAGTGCACGTGCGTGTGTTTTCACTGACGCCCTCTCCATGTCAACTTCATTCATCTTTCCAGCAAAGCACCATGGGTAATTGAGAGCTGTTACATCACCTTGCTGGTTTTGTATGCTTTGTAGCAGAAAGCTGGCCCGTCTCACTCTGCTTCTCTCTTTCCTTCACTCCCTGTCTTCATCTGACTCACTTTCTACTACACACACTCACTCTTCTCTCTTTTGTATAGTGACGACGAAACAAGCCAAAGTCAAACTCGATTACCTCACTGGTGCATTTACACCATGTGGCACTACTCTTTTCACAGTGCTTCGTTCAGTTTCAGTTTCATAATTCTTTCATGTTTTGGACAGTGGTGCATCATTATGCTTATGTCTCACTCACATTTTCCTGATATATTTGTGTAGATGTGAAAAATGACTCTTTCTACAGAGCAAATGTTAATATGAGGGAGTAATGTTGCTGTAAAAGCAGCATAAGCAAGCTCGTGCTGGATGAATCCCCGTACACATACTGGCTGGAAACATATCAGCAGTGGAAGTGGATGACTAATACTACTCCCACCCCTTCACTCCCCCTTTGTCTCCCTTAACATTCACATTCACGCTCACAGACTCTCTCACGAAACAACCGCTGGGTTTCCCTTGAGTATGATGCTTAAAAGAAAATCCACTCATTACAGCTGGGTCTTATATTGATATTTACTGTTTATGAGTGTTTGCACTCTAGAACTGTAGGATGTATTTACAAAATGAGATTTCTCTCAGCATGGAAGCTGAAAATGACAGGTCTACTTTGACTTCCTATTATCGGTTTTCATATTCGTTCACCAGTATCATAGGCTACCAAACCTGGACATAAACTGGTTAAAATTTAAAAAAAAGTCAAAAATTAAAGGTGCAGTCTGTAAAATGTGAACAATTTAGTGGCACCTAGTGGTGAGATTGTAGATCACAATTATTATTGTAACTCCAGTGTCATGAGTCCCTTTCTAGAGCCAGTATTTGATCAGTCCATTATAGGCTTCTGTATAAACATACTGGAACAACACGGGTGATTCAGTGAAAGGGGAGCTGCTCCCTATGTTGATATCAAACTCTCATTCCAAGCAAAAGAAAATGCAATGGTTGGTATTTTCGGGTGATTACACTCTAATGACAACATATTTATGAATCCTATATTCCCTTTTTGCTAATAGATCCCTCTAAATCTTACACACTGCACCTTTAGATGATCTCACCCCATTGGCCAATAATTTGCTCTATGCCTGATGAATCATGCCTCCATGTTCTGAAGTGTCAGTGATTGTCCTCAAGAGTGCATAGATGAATCATCACATCTCACTGTTGATAATGTGTTTTGCTGTTTTAATTCAACAGTTGAGATAGTTGTGAATCTATATACTGGAGTGTAGCATGAAAGATAGTTGAGTGGATAACATGGACGTTTTGGACTCAACCAGTGTAAACATTTTTATTTAGCATTTTCATACAAAACAAGTGAGATAATGAGGTAATCCAATAAACTATGATGCAGGTCACTTGATGAATATAAGTCTAATATTCAAATTCTTCAGCAGCTAAGTGCATCACTATATTCCCCAGCTAGTCACTACATTTGTTTCCAGCCATTTTATCACAGCTTGTTTGCTCATAACAGCTGCCTGTTGTGGCAGGAAAGGCTCCATGATCGCAGCGAGAGTGACTCAAAACAGTAAAGCTGCATAATGTAAATCCAAAACAAACATGCATGAAAGACACTTCAACAGTGTAGAGCTGAGGGGTACTGCAGAACATCTGTGAGCCTGTCAGGCTGAGCAACCCCTTTCACATGAAATGTATGTTATTTGACATATTGTTAAAAAAAAACATGGTTAATTAGAGCAGCCATGTTTGCAAGAATACAATGTGTACTACTCTAACTATTCATAATTTTGATGACGCATATTGATCTTGTCACCTTGATTGGTTCCTGCATCATTTACAGAACACAAAGTTTTCCTTGTTTCTTTTGCAGACGTAAGGTCTTAAAGAGCTGCGTCTGAGATTGAATCACTCACTGAATCACACTGTAGCTTCATTCCCAAATGGAGACAAACATGTATTATTCAGTGTTCTGATGTAGGATTAGGAAGAGGACACTGACTTTTCAGACCCACCAAGTCCCTGCAGCAGTGTCAGTCTGTGTGATGGTGCAGTTAGCAATGGCTCTAGGGAGCCATAATTTTGTTTGATTAAAGGTCAAGAGGGAGAGTTGGAGCAGAAAGAGAGCAAGAGAGCAAATTGATGGACTACAGAGCCTTTGGTTTGTGGAAATGTAAAACGTCCCTCGTCACTGAAATGAAGCTCAAAGGCTGTACTGTAATGAAAATTTTCTAGTATACAGAAACTTAAACATGTGCTCAGACTAAACACAAATCAAACATTAGTGCTATTTGTGTATATTTGACTTTTGCAGTACTCGCAAAGTATTGTGTAAAGTTTGACACAAGCAGCCAGTGTAAAGGCTGAAGACATGTTATCTTCAGATAGCTAGAAAAGTACAGGCCAACTGTGTGTGCAGAGTGTGCCTGTTTGTCTCTGAGCGATTTCAGAACTTACCAAGAAGGTACAGTAACTTCTTTCTGCTGTGTTCTTCCAGACTCTTCAGTCCTCTTGTTCCTTTGTTAAAAAGGGGCACTACACCCTGTTCAAATTAAGCTGCTTTTGTGAAATAGAAAGTTTTGTTCAGTTGAATCATCTGCCCTCTCATCGGGTCTCACCGCTGACATAGACCTGATTTTGAGGACTATCACGTATGTTATAACGAAGCTCATCAGTGGCTACTTTCTCTAGATCACCTTGTTAAATCGATGTAACTGTGTCTGACTTTTTAGTGCCTTTCAGCTTATTGTTTTGGTTTTACATCCTGCAACTCGTAAATCTCAGGCATTTGTTTGTAGTGAAAATGCTTTGCTGCAGTAGCCACCCAAATGTCAGGGACACCCCACTTAACTGACCACGACCATCCCCACTTCCTTCCAACTATATGTTGGGAAGTAGCATCCTGTCTGCAGCAAATCATTTTAAGTAATTTATAGAGTTTTGAATTCATTTCAAGCTCAGTGTAAACACACAAAAAAGGACTGGTGACCCCTGACCTACAGCATGCCATCTGTCCAGTATCAAACACCAAACAGACAAAACTAACAAGTAGCAGGTAAACAAAAGATTAAAATATTTATTTTTCAAGAAGTTGGTGGAGATCAAAACAGATCTAAAAGCTGATTGAATACTGGCCTGGCCTGGTGGCTATAAACATAATTCCAATATAATGACAATTCAGCTGCCTTAATGAATAAAAATGGTTAGGCTAATGAACACTTGATAGTAATTCAAGCTACAGAATCATTACATAAGCAATAATATGACAAACGTGTCCTGATGTACAAAACTAATCGACAAGTGATAATAGTGACATGAGCCTTGCTGTGAGCTAAACTGATCTGTTCGCATCTGACCACACGCGTGAAGACCTTTAACACTTGTTTGTTGTGTTAAAGTGATAAAATGTTTAACAATTCCAATTTTCATTTAACGTTTTTGGTGTTTTAACTTTTTATAATGTATTGGGACTTAATTTTGTCATGAAAAAACTCTGTGATACTCACTGTTTACCGATAAGCATCTGTAGGTAATCACAGTGTCACCTGCATTGTTGTTCACACAGTTCTTTCTGTACAGTTGGTTGTATAACTGATGTTATGTTTCAAGTCCTAATCTAAAATTGTCCAAATGTATTTCTTCCACTCTTCATTGCACAGTCTATTCTACGCAGCCCTTTCAAGTAAAAAGAGTATTTTCGTGTTTTCGCTCCTCTGGTCCCTTCCACGTGTCTTATGTCCATCAGTTGACAAAGTGCAACATAATGTCTAGTCCTGGCACCGACTGTTCCTCTTTCCACCATCTATATCTACTCATCCCTTAGTCACAACATTTGGAATCAGACCCAGGAGTCTGGATGTTCTGGATGCAGGTCAGGGGTCAAAACGACCAGATGCAGCCTGGTTGTAGTAACGCCTGTCTTGGTCGTTCAGTCAACAGATGGTCTATCACCCTCGGACTCATCTGGACTGTCCTCATCATTGTCTCTGTCTGGCAGGGAATACCACACGTTTTTCAATCCAGGCTGTATTGTTTAAATAATCAATAAACAGATTTCTGAATTCACAGTTACAGTAGGTTCAATAGAAATGTCATTTAGCTTAAAATCACGGCTTCCTTAATGTTACATACAAGTCACATACAGAACGTGCTCACGGTTACGCTAACAATAGTCAGTTGTTTCCAGTAGGAAAGTCCCAAAGTTCTAAAGGTATTTTTTGTTTTCATTTTTGTTAAACAGTCATATTACTCTGCTTGACAAAAAAGTCCTTTTGCATGTAACAGTCAGTAACACTGAAGAATCAAACATATTCTATGTTTTAAACTGTGGCTTTTAATTTAAATTTTCTGACAACACAGAAATATGCGAGCACATGTTCAACTCAGAAAAGATATACTTGATTGAGTTTGTGTGCAAATTATGGCCCTAAGACGTGAAGATGTGAGGTGAGAAGGTTTAAAATGATAGCTCCTCAGGCTGTAACATTTCAATGCTCGTGCTCTTCTTCACGCAGCATCATTAGATTATGCTCATGTGTCTCTGGAAATAAGGAAATAGGAGGTAGTTGTGATAATTAAATCACAGCTAAACAGCTTTTAATATAAAACAGCAGTGGGGTGGTTAGACTGTAAAAGTAAACAGCTGTAACACAACACTGAGATATGGATGTCAGAAG
>JAUBNQ010000010.1:9576724-9587925 GCA_032353495.1 Ctenopoma kingsleyae | reverse complement strand
ATATCTGTTGTCTGCTGTTCTTTTCTCTCTCCTCTGTCCACTCACCCCAACCGGTCGAGGCAGATGGCCGCCCATCCAGAGCCTGGTTCTGCTGGAGGTTTCTTCCTCTCCACTTATGCCTAGTGCTTGCTTGGGATTGTTGGGTTTTCTATAAATATTTTGTGTAAGGTCCTAAACCTTACACTGTAAAGTTCCTTAAGATTACTTATGTTATGATTTGGAGCTATACAAATAAAACAGAATTGAATTTAATTGAATTGAATATTCAGGAATATTCAGACTCAGTGGTTGAAAAATAAATTGAAAAAAAGACTTCACTTCACTGCTATACAAAATATTTAAAGAATAGTTCCATCTTAACGTGTAAGACAGACAAATGCTGCTTAGAGTGACTTTTACATGCAATGGAGTATTGTCACAATGTGGTTTTAATACTTTTACTTTGGAATCAAAATCCTGTACCTCTCCCATCACTCGCAGTGACAGACAGGTGAGGGTGGGTGTGTTTTTGTGAACTTCTATTGCAGCATGTTGCTTCATTAGCAGCTCTGTGTTTGTGCTGCGTGTGCAACCTGGTTGTAAAAGCTAACAGGATGTGTTGCTGTGCTCTTTGAGGTTACCACCTGTTCGCTCACTCAGTCTTGTGTTCTCATGGAAACCGGTATGGTGCAAAGCCAGGCCAGTCAAACACACAACAGCCTTTTTGTTTTCCCACTTGTGTGTGTGTCTCTGTGCTGAGGGCAAATTATATCCACATCTGATCCCCTTGTTTTTGCTGCTAAATTGCACTTACTCCCCATGTAATAGTCAGTCAAAGCTAGTAAAGTTTGACGTGCAGACTGGCACTTGTGGCTCAGCACGACTGTTCAAAGCGCTCCTGCTGCATTAAGCGAGACTTCAAATGGCGGATGACTCAAATGTTCCTGATCTATGTATTTCACCGTGGTATTTATAGCTTCAGTAGATTGTAGTGGGGTGGAGGTACTTTTTCTCTCCGTACTGTACCTCTACCTCTGTTTCTTTTTCTCTTTGTTTCTCTCACGTTTTACAGTTTGCATCATCCTTCATGCTTTCTTTACCCCCTTAGTCGTTTAAAGACTGTGACACATACTGAGAAATTAAACAGCATTCATACACAATAACATCTCAACAAGAAGATGTTTCAATTGTACAAAATCTACCGGTAGAGGTGTCATTTTCCCAGTTGTCATGGAATCGCTGATTTTTACATATTCATTTTCAGTTAAGCCAACACGGATGAGAGATGAATGATGAAAAATGCAAATTCAAACATTTACATTCCCATTACAAAGACAATGAGCTGAGGAACATCAACTGACAACGATCAAAAAAGCAGAACAGCTACTACAGTATATGAACCTTGAGGTGAGACGGTTTTGTCAGCTTATGATTTCAGGGTCAAAATACAAATCGTAGTGAAGGAATGAGGTATTCTTGGTAAGTCAGCATTATGTATGGATGTGAATAGTGGCTGAAAGCAGTTATAATATTTTCAGTATTGCTGCATTTAAACAACTCCAAGTCTTCTCATCTTCTTTTTAATTATGCATAACTCTAGAACAGACTTTTTGTTTTAAAGCAGGCAGATTATTTTTGAGGCAGGTACTTTTGCACTTTTACTTGAATATTGAGTTTGTGTACTTTATGCACCTCCATAACTTACTAGGTTTACAAGACTGACCATGCAAATGCAAGCTTAGCCTCAGCTCTCCAGAAGTCCCAATGTCATGCTGTTAACGCCTTCTTCAAGGCTAAACAAACAAAGTAGTGAGATCCTGAATGTAAAAAATGTGATTAGAAGATAACAGCATACATGGATTAAATCTATGCTAATAGATGTTGATTTTTCAACACCAAATTTAATTTAGCAAAAATGTATTTACCAAAAGCCCATGGAGCTACTACCTGATACCAAGATAGCAACTCTTGAAATCTGAGTATTTAATGGTAAGAATATTCAGATCATTTACAAGAATTCTACTTTAATTTGAACTTTCACCAGTATCTTGGTAAAAATTGTTGAGCTTGATCAGGTTTTCAGGCACAGACAGGCATCACGATAATGTACAATTAAATAATAGACACAGTCTATAGTCACAGTTGTCGTCTACTTTGATCCCTCTTACTCATCTTAGCCCCATCTCAGTCTGTTTCTTATTCCCTTATATTTGTCTGCTGCTCTACACTCTGTTTTTTACCCCTATTCATCCCATGCCTCATTAGCGTTACCAGTCATTATCCTGTCTCACTGATCAAAGGGGAAATCGCACACTACACTTAATAATTCATGCTCTTAAACAGTCTGTCATTTGACTTCACTACCACTTATCATTCCTTCACTAACTGGTTTCGGTCCTTTTTATTTGCATTTTCTCTTTCTCCTTTGCCTTTTCTGTTTTGTTTTGGGGTTTGTTTGTTTTTTTATTTCCACTGTGGTCTGACTCTCTTCCTGCTTACTCCAAGCTTATGTTCTAGTTATTTTTTTAATGGTGGAATAAATCACTAGGTGGCAGCATAGTAACATTGTAACATGGCGCATACATTGACAGTAAATTAAATGCACTGTATCATGTGGGCCGCTAATAATAATAAGACACAGTATTGAATGTGGCAAGCTTGAACCCAGATTAGTGGAGAATAACTGCAGTACCATTCATCTTTTTGTTCTCTTTAATTCATCTAATTCCCTGATCAATAAGCCCTGGGTTGATTCCAGATCAATTGAAATAATGTTACCCTGACCCATTAATGACCTTTTAAAAGCATATTGGTCATTTGCCAAGTCTGGTAACCTTCATTGTCTTGCAGTTAATGAGGAGGTGAGTTCCAAAATAATTAGGAGCTGGCATGCATTCAAAAAGGTTTATTTTCTTATCAATGTAATTTCAGTTACACTTAATTGGTAATCAAAATGTCATTGTCAATTCCAAAAACCTGCTATTTGAGGCATGAAAATGGAGGATTTTTATATAATTCACGATGCCATAATAAAGTACATTATAGCATATGTAATGTATTCATTTTAAAGTGCAAAGCACATTTAAGATCTTACTGCCATGACTGATATTGTAACAGAACTTTTTATCACATTTGTGCTTCTGTTAACTTGGTTCAGTATCACGTTGTGTGACTTTTTGATAAACTTTAAATGCAGACCAGGATCATGTCTGCAAATAAAAGATTAATGATCTTGAAGAATTTAAAAATTACTTCTTAACAAAACAAGTTTTAGTTTTTAAGTAAAATTTAGTTAGTTTAAAATCTCTGTAAGACACTAACGGAAAAAAGAGATTAACTTGTATGAATGATTAATATATAATATTTTTTTCCACAGAAGCTGCTATAGAAACGGACATCTGTTAATGGGCTTAAATGAGTCATTTTAGATATTTGTGTAATGGCTTATTTTAAGATGTGATGTAACCATTCGCTGTTCCTTGTACTGATTTAGACTGTGTGTGGGGGGGACCTCATAGTCTGGTTGTGGGTGGTGAGAACATGAATGACAGTAGAATTGGGAGTAGGACTGAGGTATTTCCCATCCTATCTGTCATCAAGTTAGATTCATAACACCAATCAAAATCCCCTGATGATAGTTGATAGTGATGTGAGAATATTAATGCATCAAATGACAATATGAAAACAATGTAACTGTAAAAGGAGTCAGTGATGAACCAACAGAGAATTATCACCTGTCTATAGGTTTTAGCACATTGCTTACCTATGTTGGCCAGTTTTGCTGTTTTGGTTCACTTTTATCATTCTCCTAGTCACTTTTGGTTGCAGCCAGAGAACAGGAACTGTATATTATAGCACCAGTAAATACTAGACAGTAAGCACCTAGCTGGTAAACATTGTGGAGCGATAAAATGCCAGATATTCAGGAGTCAATAGAGACTAAAACCAAAGCTAAAAGATTGGACTTTTTGCCACACAGCTCTAAATTAATGATAACGTTGCTTCAAAATGCGGATGATGTGTAACAACACATTGATCTTATCAATTTAAAAGCTGATGATATGCTAGTGTAATCATTACAATTTGTTTCTGCTACCATCCAGTGGCCAAATAAATCAGTTAGTGCAGGTTTAAAGGCTTGTTTGTTTGTTTATTTTCCTATATAGGCTACTAAGCTATTGGAAGCTAGCTAACTTAGTTTGGCACAGTGTCTGCACTTCAAATGCCATATATGTGTTTGTACACAGATTTTGCTGCTTTGATATGTCGCCACAGCTAGCTGTTTCCCCCTGTTTATAGTGTTCATATTAAACATACAAGCACAAGATTGATATCACTGTTCCCATCTGACTCTGAAACTTGAATACACACCATTGCCAAAACTATGGTTTTGAGATCAGTTTGTTATTTGGCCAATGAAGCAATGTGTGACCTTGTAGTTGTTAGAGCTCAGTAGGATGGTTTTAATGAAGAAAAATGTAAATGCAATGAAAATGATGGAAATGGAAATAATGAGTGAAAAGTAATTGCGTACAAAATTAGATGTATGAATAAGCCTGTTGCATTTACAGAACTACTTAATAATGTGTATTATCTTTGCTGACACGCAGCAATAAGTGCAGTAACCTGTGAACACAAAGCAGATGTAATTCCTGAAATGTATTAGCTCCACATTATTAAAAAGATAAATATGGGGTATGAAGGATAACTGCTTGTGAAAAATTAGTGCAGATTGTGCGACATTATGTTCCTACAGTATGTGCAAAATGATAATGATGGTGCAGGAAATTGCCCTCAGTTTGATACGTAACATAGAGGCATTAATTATCTCTTTGTTATCAGTTTCTTTTATTGCTCGGCTCTGATTGCTGCTCCTGCTGTGCGCTGCTCTATGGGGTAGAGTGGAAATTTGACAACCTGTAAGCAGCTCCCCGGGAGATGTGTGTGTGTGTGTGTGTGTGTGAGAGAGAGAGAGGTTCCTTGTATTCCTCCACCTGCTTGTTCTTTCCTTTCTTTACAGATTTGGAGAGAAATTGATTAAAATAGAGCCTAACATGAAATAAACATGTTGCCAAAGCCAAAAAAATCAGGTCTTGTCATAAGAGTTGAACAATAGTTGATTAATGAAGTAGTCAACTCACATGGCAACATCTATTAAGTATTTTATTCACAATTTATTGAGAAAACAATGTCTTTTTGCCCTTGGTCTTCTTCTGTCCCTCGCTGCCCTCCATCCTTTCGCTCTTCCTTCTCACCGTTGTCAAGGGCAACTAGAGGTAAGAGCTGAATACAGTAACACTGTCACCTGATCAGCAGGGGAATCCAGCAGGTGTGTGTACATGTTACTCTGCACGTGTCTGTCTTGTCCACGCCATAGACACACAGCGACAACATAACAAAAAACACACAAGTACAAGTGGGAGAGGTAGGCTGAGAATGGCACACACACACACGCACACACACACACACACTAGGTGTAAATTAAGTGTCGGCTAATTTGGCATGAATGGTGAGTAGTGCCACGGTGTGTGTTTGTTAGTGCATGTGTATCGCTCTGCCCTTGTATCTGTGTTAGTGTGCACACGTTGTTCTTGCTCACTCTCTGTCTTGTTAATGTGAATGTCTCTTTCCCTTTCCAGTGGGACTCTATGTCTCTATTAAGGGAGTTTTTCCTCAACAACTCTGCTGTCTGAGCTTAAATTTCAGCACAAATCAGTGTGCAAATCAACATTTGAGAGTGTGCACGCGTGTACAAATTCAAAAGAGCAAATCATGTTTTGAAAGCATGTCTAGACAGACGTTTTAGTGAAATAGATGTGTTATTGCTTGCAAAGGGGAATTTTGTGCCACTAGATCTGTGCCAGCAGTAGGGCTTCCTTTGAAGTTTGTACATCTTGCAAAACCAAACTGAATTCTCCAGGTTTAAACATGCCATTCTGCTCTGTGAGCTTTTTATGTGTCTAAAACAGTGGTTCTCAATCTTTGTAGTCTAGAATTCCTCCTTGTCGTAGGTTACAAATTTACAAATGTTAAAACAGCTAAACAGTAAAGTTTTATGCCTTCACGCTCCTGGAAGTCAGGCCTGGAGGCACTGTTTTTGGGGTTGTCTGTCCATCTGTCCGTATCACCACCCAGTTTTTGTGAACGTGATGTCAAAGAAACGTTTGGAGGTGATTCCTTCAAATTTGGCAGAAATGTTAACTTGGACTTAGTGATGAACAGATTAGCTTTTGGTGGCATCCAGTTATTGGTAATTCAAATTTGGTACAACTGTGGAGTCGCTGATGACTTGATTAGTTTTTGGTGACCAAAGGTCAAGGTCATCTAATCCTTCTCAACTGATGTGTCAGGAATGCATTGGGGGTATTGCTTCACATTTGCCACACATGTCCAATTTAAACAGTGATGAACTGATTTTGGTGGCCAAAGGTAAACGGTCAAGGTCACAGTCACCTCATGTTCATATAATTCTTGTTGTGAATGTTATGTCTCAGGAACACACGGAGGAGATTTCTTTAAATTTAAAGTTTAAATTTGGCATCAAAGATGAACTGATTAGATTTTGATGATCAAAGGTCTATTAGAAACATCGACTGCGACACATACAAACAGACAGACTGGTTAGCTAAAGCATACAACAGCAGTGCCATGTCTGGGCACCCTCTGGACAGTACTGGGCACCCCCCTTCTGTGGGCCAGGGACAACAGACCCGTTTGTCCCCCCCTGTCGGCGTGCCTGGCTGAAACTACCCAGCATTTCACAGGAAATAACACAAACTTGAGAAAACTAATTGTGTGCTGAAGAAAAGTAATAGTAAATTTCATACAAATTAGTTTTATTGTCCTTTTTCAGATCTTATCCTCTGGGCTGACATTGTTTGTTTTCCATATTTGTTGGTGTGTCTGTGTTAATTAGTGTTACTGTGTGTGTGTTCTGTTTATTAGGCCTGTGTCTGCCTCGTGCTGTCTTGCGCGCGCATGCGTGCGCGTGTTATTTGCTCTCTGTTTAACCTCAGAGCAGCGATTCGAGGCGACTCAGTACGGCCGCTTTCAAACCTCTCTCTCTCTCTCTCGCCTCTCGCACCCTCCTCTTCCTCCTCCACCTCCCCCCCTCCTCTTCCTACCTGATTCAGATCCGCTCCGACGCTATGCGTATGACCGCGTCTCTCTCTGCAAGGCGAGCACCACCGGAGAGACCCGCACGCTGCTGCTGACCGCCGGCCGCCCGCGAGCATTCAACGCCGGCAGACGAGCGACCCAGTCCGGGCAACAGGCGCCGGAGACTCCGCCGCTGATTCAACTCCGCCGGAGGAGAAGGAGGAAGAAATTAACGGGCGAGGGTAAATAATATTGATATTTTATCGACACATGAGAGCAGAGACGGGATTTATTTGTGCAGTGGAGGTGGCCGTCCAGGTTGCTGGCAGTGTTTCCGCGGCTGTGACAGCTGAGTCCACAGAGCCCTTGACAAATATGCAGGAGTTGAATTGAATATTGATATTTATTTTTGCATGTCCGCCAAAAGCTCACACAGTAAACCGCGATATTGATGGAATGAATGGTCAAACTGGCGGAGGAGCACGACAGCCTGTTGTACACCCGTGTTTTTTCCCCCCTATTCAATAACGTTACAATGTTTTTGAACCTGGGCGCCACAAAACTAAATAATTGAACACACAGAACAAATACTGTACTTATACGTGCACGGTGCTGTAATGCTGACGGCGTCCGCCTGTTATATGTTCAAATGTGGAGTCTTCGGGGGCGGCGGTGGAGTGAGATGCAGACACTTTTTCTGAATAACGTGTCCACGTCGTAATCAAGGAAACGCGCGCGCGCGCACGCACGCGCAGCCTTGATAAATTCACTTTTGGCTACATGCTAATTTGTTGTTGCGGCAGCCCCGCGTGCGAGTGCGCGCGCCTTTATGTGTGTGCGGCGGTTGTGAAGCGCGCGCGCGGTCTTACATGTTGAAGCTGTGTCATGCGGAGTTAGGAGCTTGTTGTTATGATCATCCTCGTTCACCATTTGCCTTTATCGTTATCTTCATCACATCATCATCATCATAGTTTCTCTCTGTGTTTGTGTGACTAAAGGGCCGTTCCGCATCAAAATGACGACGCTGAACAATAAAAACAGTTACCTCACAAATAAAGGAAGAAGTAAAGAGGAACTGGGAAAGAGAGTTGTCATTGTCTCTAACTGAAAGGGCGTAATGGAGGAAGAACAAAATTAATAAGAGTTGGAACAATTGTTATAAGCTCTCAACTTCGAAGTACTGCCTATACCTACGAAATAATAAAACTACAGTGAGCTTTTCTTGCCAAATCAATAATTCATCCCTCCATCTTTTCCAGAGTTGGCCCTACATAGAGAAGACTGAGGTGTCCCGGAGTGCGCCGTCCTATTTGTCATCCTCTCTTACCAAGCCAAGCTTTCATCTCTCCAAACTCCACTCTTCCCTTTCTTTTTCTCCTCTTTTATTCAGCTGCTGGCAAACCTTTTGCCCCTCTCTACATCTTTCACACCTGTCTTCTCACTTTCTCAGTTTCTTCCTGCTCTCTTCCTTTGCTCTCAACTCATCATGGCATCCAAACTGAACCCCAACGTCCTGTATGTAACTGAGCCCGGAGAGTCGCTGCGGTCGTCCCAAGCGGACTCTGAAAGGACTGTAAGTACTGTTGCATCTTTAAGTGAATGTTTTAATGTTAATATATTACGAAAAGCCTCTTGACTTGCTCTTATAAACAAACACACTAATTTTGTTTGCTCAAATAATGAGCAAGCTCTACAGAATTTGTTTTAATGTTCAATATATTCATATTTTTGTTGCATTTTTACATTTTCAACATCTCAACTTGACCTACAGTCCAAGAGGATTTGTGACAAAGTCGTATGAAGATTCATGAGAGTTTGTTTGTTTCCAATTTTAGACTTATTCAGCATATATGAATGAAAGTCCACATAAACATCACAGTCTCTTTGTTAGCCGAGTATGCAAACATACAAAGAATATGTTGAAAGAATATTGTTGTTGGCTTCACAAACAAAAAGAAAAACAGGAGCGCAACACTGTGCCTGCCATCTTCATTATAATATATAATGTTTAAGCTAGAAATGAATGTCCAGAAGGTCAAATAAGCAGAGAGATGTTTTTAAATTAATAAAATGTACCAACAAATTACACTAAACATAGAAAAACATCAGCATTAATAGAAATGCTTATAAATAGTTCAGGCCTCTGCAGTTTGGGGGGAGGGTAGGCCTGCAACCAATGATTATTTATATTATGGGTGAATCTACCAATTATTTTGTGATTAATCATTTGGTCTATGTCAGTTCACCAAATTGTGGTATAAAAATATCCCATAAATGTCTGTGACTGTTAATTGTTTTGTGACCAGATGTTCTGAGAGTTAGAAACATATTCATAGAAAGGTTAAATATTCACATTTGAGAGGCTGAAGCTTCTATTTTCCCATTTCTGCATAATGATGAATTTAATTATTAGACATTATTGGTAAAATAGTTGCAAATAGATATTCTGTTAATAGGATATAAGGATACATGATGGTTACTGCAATATTTTTAAATGTATGGCTATTTAATTGACATTTGTTGGAGTTGAATATGTCATATTATAAGGCAGAGTGAAAGCATTAGACTGTAGATCAGTATATACTGCATGTGAGTGTCCTACCGTGTCTCAGGTGGTGAAGACTGAAGTCAGTTAGGGTTTTAAACGTTTTATTTAAATGTGTATTTATTAGTCATTTCTGATCTTTACTTCATCCAGATTTTTAAGTTTTTTTTAATTTTGTCTGTTCTTTCAGGCTGGAGAAGCCGGAGAAGAATCATCAGACAGTGATGGAGAACAGGAAGAGACATCGCACAAGCTGATCCGCAAAGTGTCAACCTCAGGACAGATAAGGGCCAAGGTAGGAAAGGATGCTGTGAAAGAGAACGTTTGTGTGTGTGTGTGTGTGTGTGTGTGTGATAGCCTGTGCAGTGCTTCGTCCATTGAACAGTGTTCCCAAAAGTCAAAGACCATCTGGAATATCAATGGACTGTCACAGGAAGAGCTGGCTAACATGTTATGTCGGGTAATGTGATAAAATTATTGAATTATTTTGACACTTATTTAAACTTTATTCATATTAAAACACTTTTCTAAGGTTAGAAGCAACATCAGCTAACTGTGGAGGGACTGATTTTTTAGTTTAATGGAAGTGCTCTTCACTGAGAAGTCATAGAAGAGTCATGTTTTTTTTTCATGAACCCTGATTAAACATATGCTTAGTTATTTAAGAGTTAATACAAAATTGAAGCATCCCACCAAGGAACAGTTGTGTGCAAGTGTAAAGAAAGACACGTACTGTAATCTAAAGCTGCACACACTACTATCGCACTACTTGCCAGCTGGTTTAGCTCATACAGTATCTTGTCAGCAGCATCAACCAGCCCCTTGAAGGTTCTTTGACTTTATCTATGTCTTTTCTCTGTCCATTGTCTGTCTCTAGTGTAACTTTATCAACACTTAAATCAGACCTCTGATCTTATCCCCCATTTGACTGAGTCTGCTGAGGTCAGCTGACTTCCTGCTCAGGCCTGGTCTAATTCCTGCCTGCGTCATTTTCCTCTGTTACCGTCACTGTGACGACAAGTCATTTTCAAACCCCTGATGTCTGATGTGACATAATTTTACAAGAACTGCTTTGTATCTCTCACATCTCTTTATTGGTTTTTGGGCTGTGTTTCACTGTAAGATATTGACGGTGTGATAGTAGCCGTTTACCGACATACAAAAATCTGACTCATTAGTTATTGATAAGCTAATAGCCACTGTGAGTAATGTTTGTATGTATTTTGAATTGCTCCATTACCTGCACAGAGCTCTAAATCTGATCAATAGAAGGAGCAGGATAGCCAGTAACCCCTGTTGTCATGGGATAGCATCCCATAACGGCAGGTTCGTTCCTGGAGCGGATACCGGTGTTGGATATCAGTCTGATATTGATTTGCTAATCTCATTGTGCAGCGTCGTAATACAGTGTGTTGAATGTGATGAGTGTGTTCATATAAAGTCAGGAACAACATCATGTCTTTGACCTTTTTCGGTGTAGTTTTTTTTTCTTTGTTTTTCTTAGCTGTGAAAAGATACAAAAATAATTAATACAATTCAACTCAGTTTTATTTGTAAAGCACCAAATCACAACATAAGT